>CAJHNH020000998.1:95557-98057 GCA_905116865.2 Candidula unifasciata | reverse complement strand
GTGGAGGGAGCGTTGAAGGTTACACAATAGCTTAGGATTTAAAATGGAGGGAAATGTTTCATTTTCTGTCGGTGTAACTTATGCGGACACAGATATGAGGTTATGGGGGGACATGTGCAGACTGCAGAGTTATGATGACAGACGAAATGAGAATATGACAGCAGTACCGCGCACGGGAGCGCGCGAACGCACACACATTCACACGCACGCAAACACACACACGCACACTCACGTGTATGGTGCAGTTAAGTCGTTTTTATTCAATCCTCAGAGACTTATGTAAAGTAAAGGGCATGGCTGGCACAGGAGCGGAGCAAGTATGGGAAAACCCGATTACAGTGAAGTTGAAACCTCGGTTCAAGCAACGAAGTCGGGCCCAGGGAGACCGTGATTGGAGTTCATTCATGTGCTAGACTAATTTTTGAGACGCGTTAGTCTAAGTTACATGGGAGACCAGTTGTGTTTTGCTATGTATATATCGCCGAATGGACAGGTACACGTTGTGTTTTACTGGCTGTTTTGAGCAATTGCATATATTCTGGCGTTTTCGGACTTGAAAATGAAATGAATTTACTTCAGTTGTCAGCGTTGACGACCTACAAGGACAGGGGTGTTGCTTTTCTGCAGCAACATGGCATCCTACCGTCAACCAGACGCTGTTGGAAGGACCATCTAATGGTACTACCGCAAAATTTTAACACTTCTGAAACCACGGCACATAGAGTGCAGTCTCACATAAGACATAGGCTGAGCATTGATGTAATTTTGGGGGCTGCGTGGTCTCGAGGCATGATGTCCGCCTCGAGTGCTAGAGGTTCCGGGTTCAATCCCCGGTAAGGGCTGGGATTTTTTCACGTGGACTTGGACTTCATGTAGTTTCCATGGTCTCTGGGTAGTGAGATCGGACGCCCGTGTGCATTCTTGCGCACGTAAAAAAAAAAATCCCTTGGCCTAAATCGAAAAGAGTAGCCCAACGGCGCTGCCCGGCAAAATAAGGAGTTGAAAATATACCCAAAGTATTTCAGGATCCTAGCCGGTGCTACAGAGCCTGTGCACTGTGCTGAGCTTCTTCGGACTCAGTCTTGAGTTTGAAGAAGAACGAAGCACTTATGGGTTATTACCCATGTGCGATGATGTTGATCCGTTGGTCACACCTCAAAGGTTCAAACCTTAGATCTTGTAGGATGTCAGTGCTTCAACTCTTCTTTGTCCATGGCATTCTGATATTAGTTCTGTAGCATTTCAGCTCAAAACCGCGAGTTTCTTCTTGAACGCCAGTACCACACTAGCAGAAAGGAAAAGACCTCAGTGAGTACACTGTTTTTAGCAAGCGTTCAGTGGGGACGGTACACATCTTACATTTTTTACAGTTGTACCTGTTGATGATGTTTTCTACAAATAAATGTTATGGTCAGAACACATTAGACTCAGGCCCTTTCTTCTTCTTCTTTCTTCTTCTGCCTTTCTATCCCCAATGGAGCATAGGCCATTAACCAACTCAAGCCAAGTCGTTCTTTCATTCGCCATTGCATGGAGCTCTCCCCATGTCCTCCTCATCTTTCTAACTTCATTCTCCAGCTCTCTTCTCCATGTGTTTTTTGGCCTTTCTTTACTCCTAAGCCCCTGTGGGTTCCAATGCAAAGACATTCTAGTTTTGCTGTTCTCATGTTTTCTCAGTGTGTGTCCTATCCAACCTCTTGGTTCTCTGGAGCCTGTTTAGTTCTCTCCCAAAGCTCTACATTAGTTATTCTATCATACCATTTAATTCCAACCAGGCCCTTTAACAGTATGAAATGTCCCCAACCGTTTTCCTTACTTCTCGGTACTGCACTTTTGCGTGGCAGAGCGTCTGTGAGCCTAGGGATTTAGCTAGCTTTTCCCCGCTTTCAGGCATATTGGGCACATAGTGCTAGACCTATATTTCGTAGAATAATCTAAACTCGATGGGTGATGTTGTCAACATCTACCCGGTCGCCTTTACTTCCCAGCACTTTACCTGGTGCCCATTTAAGGCTTGCTGGACTTGAGAGCCAGGTTCAGCCACGGGCTGCGCGGGTTAGGATTGTGCTTTTACCCGCGACAGAAGAACATTCACAAATCTTACCGAGGATTCGAACCTGTGTGTCTCCAGCGAGGGAGCTATGCGTTCTTAACGAATCGATCTGCCGCTCCTGGTGTGAACAGCGACAGACAAAAGCAAACTGTTGGTGTGTCATGTCTGCTACTCCCTTTCTGATTTCAGTCCCCAGAATTCTTAACATCACAAAGTTATCTGAGACTTTGCAAACTATCTCGCCTAGAAACACAGAAGACGTTGTCTTTGGCTGAGCCGGCTTGGGCAAGCGATATCAGCGGGTTGAATACAGCCCTTGATGTTAGGTAACTGTAGAACCGGTGTTTGTTTAGTCTGGTGCTGCAGGTCCAGGCTTGTGTCTCAGTCTCCCGTCTTGGGTTTCTTTGTGAGGATATCACTGGAGCAAGGTCACGGATGGGATTTGAA
>CAJHNH020000998.1:75557-90557 GCA_905116865.2 Candidula unifasciata | reverse complement strand
AACACATTCACAAAATAATACTCCAACATTTAGATCACAACAAACTTATTGTTGACAACCAGTCAGGGTTTCGACCAAAATATTCTTGTCATACTGCCTTAACAAATATGATAGAAAACTGGTCTCAGAATATTAACGAAGATAAGATCTGTGGTGCAGCAGTGCTTATAGACTTTAAAAAGGCCTTTGACATGATAGACCACACTATTTTTATCAGAAAGCTGGTAACAATGAAAGTGAGTTCTAACCTTTTAACATTACTAACATCTTTTTTATTCAATAGATAACAAGTTGTTTCACATAATAAATCTATATCACAGACTACTACTTCAAATACTGGAATTCCTCAGGGTTCTGTTCTTGGCCCCCTTCTATTTGCAATTTACATAAATCATCTGCCCTTAAGTCTGTCGTCGTCTTGCGATTTATTCGCTGATGACTGTACCATCTATTCAAATGCTCGTACGTGTAATTTACTAGAGTTGTCTTTGCAACAAGAATTAAACAATGTAGTTAGTTGGAGCTACGCAAACCGCATGCAAATCAACATAAGTAAGACAAAATCTATGTTAATAACAACAAGACAAAAACTGTGCACTTTAAACTCTCATAGAACCCTTCAACTCTACCTAGGTAACACATCAGTAGAAAGTGTAACTGAGCACACAACTTTACACCTGATCATCGATGGAAATCTTACCTTCAACTCCCATGTGCAAACACTTGTTAAGCAAACTGCTACAAAAGTATATTAACTAGCACAAATTAAAAACTTTCTGGATGAAAACTCTAGGAAATTATTCTATACTTCTCATATTCAGACGCACATAGACTATTGCTCCACAATATGGGATGGATGTGCAAATTCAGTCATCAAACGACTGAAAGCACTACACAGAAGGACTGTTCGTTTAATAGCTAATAGTCATGGAAGTGATTGTTCGCATCTATATAAAGAACCTATGTTATTACCGCTCCAGGAACGCCTACTATTCAATAAAGCTAAACTTATTCACAAAATCATATCTAAAAATTCTCCATGTTACATTTGGCCATTATTTAAATACAATGGAAGACATAGCAAACGCCTTAACATGTTGCATATCTCAAAACCTAGAATAGACCTATACAAAACAAGCTTAGCGTACTCTGCAGCTCAGCTGTGGAATAATCTTCCACCGGAAATAAAACATATCAATAACCCCTATAGATACAATCGGAAACTATTCGAATATTATCTCACTACAGACTATATGCTCCCTTAAAAGATTATAGTATGTTAAGGATATGATGTATTTCCATGAGATGTCTTAGCAATTTGTTTTTTTTTTTGGGGGGGGGGGGGGTGGGGTTGGGGGGTGGGGTTGGGGGGTTAAAACTGAAGGTTATTATTGTTTGAAACTGAAGATGACGGTCAAATGCATCCCAGTGTTTGTATCTAATATTTCATTGGTTTTGATGGTGTTTATATTATGCAACCTGTAAGACTTACATCATTTTTGGAATAGGCTTATTATTATACTCTTTAAAACGTTCAAGTAATGTCAGTATAAATTAGAGCACATTCCAGCATGTGTAATTAACAATTAAGACTTAGCAATTGTAAATTTTGTTCCCCCTTTTTTTTTTTTTTTCTTATATTTCCTAAATTTTTAATTTTGCATTCCCCTTATTATTATTATTATTATTTTTATTATTATTATTATTATTATTATTATTATTATTATTATTATTATTATTATTATTATTATTATTATTATTATTATTATTATTAAGATTATTGTTATTATTATTACCTATGAAATAAGGTACAAATGAAAAATTATATGAAAGGAGCGGAGTGGAAGGGCAGAATGTTAGACGGGCCTGCGTGCCCAATTCTTAAACCTTTGGAAATAAAGTTTGTTAGTTCGTTCGTTTGTTCGTTCTCTGTGTTTCTCTCTCTGTGTGTTTCTTTCTTTCTTTATTTCTTTCTTTCTTTCTTTCTTTCTTTCTTTCTTTCTTTCTTTCTTTCTTTCTTTCTTTCTTTCTTTCTTTCTTTCTTTCTTTCTTTCTTTCTTTCTTTCTTTCTTTCTTTCTTTCTTTCTTTCTTTCTTCTTTCTTTCTTTCTTTCTTTCTTTCTTTCTTTCTTTCTTTCTTTCTTTCTTTCTTTCTTTCTTTCTTTCTTTCTTTCTTTCTTTCTTTCTTTCTTTCTTTCTTTCTTTCCTTTTTCTCTCTTTCTTCCCTTTTTTCTTTCTATCTTTCTTTCTTTCTCTCTCTTTCTCTCTCCCTCTCTCTCAGTTTCTCTCCCTCTCTGTGTTTCTTTCTTTCTTTCTTTCTCTCTCTTTTTCTCTGTCTCAATTTCTCTCCCTCTCAGTTTCTTTCTTTCTTTCTTTCTTTCTTTCTTTCTTTCTTTCTTTCTTTCTTTCTTTCTTTCTTTCTTTCTTTCTTTCTTTCTTTCTTTCTTTCTTTCTTTCTTTCTTTCTTTCTTTCTTTCTTTCTTTCTTTCTTTCTTTCTTTCTTTCTTTCTTTCTTTCTTTCTTTCTTTCTTTCTTTCTTTCTTTTCTACTGTTACTGCCACTGATGCTACTCCTACTGTCACTGCAACTGCCACTGCTACTTTTCTGCTACTGTTACTGCTACTGTTACTGCTACTGTTACTGCTACTGTTACTGCTACTGTTACTGCTACTGTTACTGCTACTGTTACTGCTACTGTTACTCTACTGTTACTGCCACTGTTACTGTTACTTTTCTGCTACTGTTACTGCTACTGTTACTGCTACTGTTACTGCCAATGCTACTTTTCTGCTACTGTTACTGCTACTGTTACTGTTATTGCCACTGCAACTGCTACTGCCACTGCTACTGTTATTGCCACTGCTACTGCCACTGCTACTGTTATTGCCACTGCTACTGCCACTGCTACTGTTACTGCTACTGTTATTGCTACTGTTATTGCCACTGCTACTTTTCTGCTACTGTTACTGCCACTGCTACTGTTATTGCCACTGCAACTGCTACTACCACTGCTACTGTTATTGCCACTGCTACTTTTCTGCTACTGTTACTGTTACTGCCACTGCTACTTTTCTGCTACTGTTACTGCTACTGTTACTGCTACTGTTATTGCCACTGCTACTGCCACTGCTACTGTTACTGCCACTGCTACTTTTCTGCTACTGTTACTGCTACTGTTACTGCTACTGTTACTGCCACTGCTACTTTTCTGCTACTGTTACTGCTACTGTTACTGCTACTGTTACTGCTACTGTTACTGCCACTGCTACTTTTACTGCTACTGTTGCTGTTACTGCTACAGCCACTGCTACTGTTATTGCCACTGCAACTGCTACTACCACTGCTACTGTTACTGCCACTGATACTTTTCTGCTACTGTTACTGCTACTGTTACTGCTACTGTTACTGCCAATGCTACTTTTCTGCTACTGTTACTGCTACTGTTACTGCCACTGCTACTTTTCTGCTACTGTTACTGCTACTGTTACTGCCACTGCTACTTTTACTGCTACTGTTGCTGTTACTGCTACTGTTACTGCTACTGTCACTGTTACTGCCACTGCCACTGCTACTGTTACTGCAACTGCTTCTGTTACTGTAACTGCTGCTGTCACTGCTACCGCCACTGCTACTTTTACTACCATTGCTACTGTTACTTCTACTTTTACTGCCTTTGCTACTGTTACTGCTACTGCTATTGCCATTGTTACTTCCACTGCTTCTGTTACTGCCACTGCTACTTTTCTGCTACGGTTACTGCTACTGTTACTGCTACTGTTACTGCCAATGCTACTGTTATTGCCACTGCTACTGCCACTGCTACTGTTACTGCCACTGCTACTTTTCTGCTACTGTTACTGCCAATGCTACTGTTATTGCCACTGCTACTGCCACTGCTACTGTTACTGCCACTGCTACTTTTCTGCTACTGTTACTGCTACTGTTACTGCCACTGCTACTTTTCTGCTACTGTCACTGCTACTGTTACTGCCACTGCTACTTTTACTGCTACTGTTGCTGTTACTGCTACTGTTACTGCTACTGTTACTGTCACTGTTACTGCCACTGCTACTGTTACTGCAACTGCTTCTGTTACTGTAACTGCTGCTGTCACTGCTACCGCCACTGCTACTGTTACTACCATTGCTACTGTTGCTTCCACTTTTACTGCCTTTGCTACTGTTACTGCTACTGCCACTGCTTCTGCTATTGCAATTGTTACTTCCACTGCTACTGTTACTGCTACTGCAACTGCTACTGTTACTTCTACTGTTACTGGTGCTATTATTACCACGGCAACTGCTACTGTTACTGCTACTGTTACTGCCACTGTTACTGTTACTGCCACTGCTACTGTTACTGCTACTGTTACTGCCACTGTTACTGCTACTGCAACTGATACTGTTACTGCCACTGCTACTGTTCTGTCTGTTCGACCACTCCCAGACTTTGGTCTTGATCCACAATTCGAGTTTAAAGAGTACATCCATCTGACAGATCTGTGCCATCTACCGATTGTTAGTGTTACACGGGTGAGGGAATGGAACCGACTGAGCTGTCAAGTCACTTCAAACCTTGCCATCAGCGCTAGTGGTCGTAGGCGCTACATTTCTTGACATTTTGTGTGTGTGTGAGAGTGTGTGTGTGTGGGGTGGGGGGTGGGGGCAGCCTCAGAACCCTTCAGCCCCACCTCACCCAGTGTTGTACCTAGTTGATGAGGCAGGAGTGAATGTGGGGTGGGGAGTTATTTTTTTTCTTATTAACCCCCCTTTCCCCCCCCCCCCCCCCCCCATAAAAAAATACTGGAGTGTGCATTATCCTAAGGTTGTTATGGGTTCGAGTAGGTGTTAGAGGCAAGGTTACTCGGTGTCTGTGAAGCTCTCAGGGCTGACAAATAACCGAACCCTGAGCCAAACTCCAACCCATAAAACCCCTAGAATATTGGACTTTCCCAGAAACTCCAGGATTTTACTGGTTTTTGGTGAAAGAAAAATAAAGTACTAGTACTAGGGGATACCACCCCCCCCCCCCCCCTTTTTCACCTTGTCTCCTAATTTAAGCTGTGGTGGCTAAGACCTAAGCCCACCCAATGTTTTCTTCCTGGCGGCGGGCCTTCGACTAGTGAAATCACGTAGACGGTAAAGCCAACGCCATGATAGACTGTGTCTAGCAGAGTGGACAGCGCCGGGGTTATTACACCCGGGACACAAAACACGACAGGCGCACAAAAATCAATAGCTGAGGATTCCCAATTAAAACCTTTTCACGGTTCCAACCGATTACGTGATCACTACCAGGAGAGGGGAGGGGTGGGTGAGGGAAGAGCCTTGCGTCTGTCCTCCTCAACAGCCTTTATGTCACACAAAGAACAAGGGGTGGAGATGTGTTGAGTGCAACAGTGTTCTTCAGCCTGTGTATACCGGCGGCCCACCATAAAGAGGATACACTTGTTTTGTGGCCCATTTGACAGATAATCAAACACTAGAGCTAAAACAAACGTAGACGGCAGTTTATCTGCTAAATCTGATGTCACAAACTTACAGTTTTCAGCTAATGTGACATTTGTTGCTGCTTGGAGGCTAGCAAATCTTACACCCGTGGTTGGGGCGTTAATTCTGACAGACCAAGAGCACACGTAGTTGGGGCGTTAATTCTGACAGACCAAGAGCACACGTAGTTGGGGCGTTAATTCTGACAGACCAAGAGCACACGTAGTTGGGGCGTTAATTCTGACAGACCAAGAGCACACGTAGTTGGGGCGTTAATTCTGACAGACCAAGAGCACACGTAGTTGGGGCGTTAATTCTGACAGACTAAGGACTGCAATAAAATTAAATTCCTGTACTTATTATTTTCAATTATTATTATTCTTTACATGGCTGAGCACGTCTTTTCAAACAAATGTACAGTCGAAAAACGGCTTGGGAAAAAAAGGGGTGGGGGTGGCATGGGGTTTGGTAACTATAAATCTGATAGCATATTAATTAATTCACGGATATTCTGTTTCAAAGATTTGATATGGTAACAGCCGCGATGTCCCAGCCTAATACGATATGGAAGATCAGCATCGCAGTTAAGGTCAATATTTACAAATCACTGGTATTGTCTACGTTCCTATACGGATGTGAGAGTTTTACTCAGAAAATGGAAAGGAGGATTCAGACTTTCGAATGTAAAAGCTACAGATGCATTTTACCAATTAGTTATTTAGAACACAAAACTAATAAATATGTCAGAGACAAAATATACACATCTGCAGGACACCAGGAGCCTCTTTTGGCAGTGGTGAAACGTCAGAAGCTAGCTTGGTTCGGGCACTTGGTGAGACTTGATTCGGTTGCCCAGACTGTACTTCAAGGGACATTAGAAAGGTGGAAAGGGGTGGGGGGGGGGTAGGTTGAAGAAGAGGAGTGCAAAGAAGTCACTGGAATGACAACATCAAAAAATGGACAGGACTAAGTTATTATACACTAATTCATCAAACAGAAACAGAGAAAACATGGCAGGTTTTATGTTCTAGTGCTTCCACCAAGACACCCCCACGACCATAACGGGCTAAGGGTCATGTTATGTTAAATCATGTTGTTCTGTGTGAGGTGATATCCAAAACTCAGAAAGTGATTGCCATTTCTGTCTGGATACAAGGCTGACAGCACTACTCCACTCGACCATCTTTTCTTTCTCATGATCATCGAGTGCCCATTGTTGTAAATATTTCAAGAAGGGATTATTATTATTAATAGAAAGGTTGCATTTACGAAGAAGATCCTTATTTTCAGGGAAATAATTATCAAAGTTTTCAGCTAACGTTTTTATACACACACGCACACACTAAATGTAATTGCCCGGTTTCCTCCTGGATAGTGAAACAAGATCTTGTTTTTCTGTCCTCTACCTCATCTTGGTCTCCACTGCTGTCCTACATGCAGGTCTGGTTGAAATGAGTGCAGCTAAAACCATATATTTAATATGCCGTCTTCTATTTTATCTTTGTCTCCACCGCTGCCGTATCTTTAGTCGTTGCCCCTAAGTGCAGCCGAGACATCACCTGTAATACTAACACTAGTATTTAACAGTTCGGGAAACAGACAAATGTATTGTCGTACACACATATGGTTTCATGGAAAATAAAAGCGAAATATGATTTTGAAAAATAATATTCTTATTGGAAGAAATAGAAAACATATGCAAAGAGATATATGTCCAGCAAAAGTTCACTTTAACAGATTGTCGAAAAATTTAAAGAAATGCGTAATAACCGTGTCCGTTAATATCACTGTTGAATTAACCATTGTAGTAATAATGGCAAATGAAAATTTAACTTGTGTATTGATCACGGTTATGGAGGAGTTAACAATTCGTATATGATAAACATGAAATACAGAAAAGGTTTGGATTCATAGTATCTGTCCATCTACCTGTCTATAGCTGGAGCGTTGTTTCTGATATACGGAGCATTACAATAACATCCATTTGAGATCTCCGTTTAGTTCAGTCTTTTTACACAAATAGGAAGTCACAGAGATGTAAATCCTACAATGTGGCTTCTGGGCTCCTGTTGTAATGGAACGCAGAATAGACTCGCTGTCTCCCCAACAAGCATGTCGTAACAGTCCACTTATTGGGGGCTTCCTTCGAAGTCAGAGTGAAGTCTGCATATAGATAGGTCAGATCTGTCAAACGGATGTGCACGCCAAACTTAGGTCCTGGAGGAAAACTAAATTCAGAGGTGGACGATTTAATTTTTCTTGGAGTTGCGCTCCAAGTTTCAGAGCCACATTAACCACTTGGTCATATCAGGGTTTTACATTGTGTGATCTTAGATCTTGCTCACCTGCATAACAACTTTAAATCCGGAGTCTCAACTCATCCCTGTCGTTGTACACTGCAGTAAGTGTCGTGAATGCGGACCGTAACGAACGTTTTGCTTGTGTTTAGAGTCTGGATTACATACTGACTGGAAATCGGCCAACAAAACGGGGGATATGTGACAGTAAAGACAAGCTCTTAGGAGAGCTGTCGGTGTGACAAGAAGAGATACACCAGCAATGAAGAAATTAGAAGAAGACTAGGACTGAAACCAACCATACAGTTCATAAAGAACAATACTGAGATAATCTGGCCAGCTGACGAGAATGCCCTGGTACCAACTGCCACAGAAGAGCCACACTGAAGAAATATAATGAATACAGATCTGGGAAAGACCACGCAAGATATGGAGCGACATCATCAGAAGCAGCCTAACAGAAATAAACACCAAATTGTACAATGCTTGCTTGTGTAACTGGTGGAAGAGAAGAAGAAGAAATACAAAGCTGGATAGGGTGGTACTTGAGGCGGGGAAACCGTTAAGGTATGATAAGTCTTTTCGGGGGGTTGTGATGAGAATGGGGCGCGTCAAAAAACCTACTAATGACGGTTAAATAACAGCTGGACAATGCCGCAGAGCCGGTCAGTCCTCTGACCAGACAACCATTCAGCCAGTGGATAACCACTATGTGTGATCCCCCCCCCCCCCCCCCCCCCCAGCCGTTCCGGTAGCAGTAGAGAAAGCACGCTCCACCAAGATAGCACATCGCTCGACCACGACTGGCTCAACCTGCGGCGCTGTCCCGGGCAGCCAGCCGTCTGCTGCCGCCGTGGCGCGGGCGGACAACATTGATCGCCAGCAGATCGCGGGTATCGTTGTCTTCACAGCAGACGGACAGGCCTGGCCCGCCATGGAGCCAGACAATAGAAATTGACCAGTCTGGGATCGGCATCAGATCGTGTTGAGGATACCTTGTCTGTTGCTCCGCCTTGAAGCTTAGTGTCAGCTGTGTTGAGGTCAGCTGGTTGACAAGTGGAGGCACATCTGTGTACGCGGTGTTGTACTAATGATTCTTCACGAAATAATGTGTTTCCTGATATATGTCATCATCATCATTATCATCAATTGCCTTTCCGATGGCGTGGGAGATACTACCTCTCTGCAACTTGTGATCTACACAGCGTTTATCGGTTGGTGTGCTGACACACTTCCGTGTTTTGATAAAAAGCCTTTACTGAAGTCGGCTGTCGTCACTTCCTCCTCTTCCGCATTTCTAACACCCCCCCCCCCCCCCAATGGAGCATAGGTCCGCAACAAACTTACGCCATCTCGTCCTGTCCTTCGCTATTGCATGCAACTCTCCCTATGTCCTCCCTATCTGT
Organism: Candidula unifasciata; assembly: GCA_905116865.2. Lineage (NCBI taxonomy): Eukaryota > Metazoa > Mollusca > Gastropoda > Stylommatophora > Geomitridae > Candidula > Candidula unifasciata. The sequence goes on along the minus strand of CAJHNH020000998.1, from coordinate 81,366 downwards.
TTAACGTCCCTCTCTAGCTCCTGTCTCCGTGTTTTTTTTGTTTTTGTTTGTCTTCCTCCATTTCTATGCCCCTCTGGTTTAACGACATTCTAGTTATTTTGATCTCAGGTTTTTTTTAACGTCAGGCTGCACCGGGTGCTATCACTACGCGGCTGGGGGGAGGGGGAGGGGGGGTGACAAAATAGCAAACATAATTGTTTGCAACATGAACAAATATGAGTGTTTGTGTGTAAGTCCGCCTCGAGTGCTTTAGGTGCCAGGTTCAGGCCCCGGCTGAAGGCTGGGATTTCTAGTAATTTCCCCTGGTCTCTGGGTAGTGAGATCGGACGCCCGTGTGTATTGTTGCGCACGTAAACAAATCTCTTGGCAGCTGGAAATCGAAAAAAAAATCTAAAGGCGCTGCCAGAGCAAAATGTGGAGTTAAAATCTATCCAAAGTATTTTAATGATCCTTGCCGGTGCTACGGGGTTCGTGCATTGCGCTGAGATTCTTCGGACTCAGGCTTGAGTTAGAAGTAGAACGAAGCACTTATGGGTTGCCATCCATCCTTGTGCCTGATGTTGATCCGTTGTTTAAACAGAAAGTGTGTGTGTGTGTGTGTGTGTGTGTGTGTGTGTGTGTGTGTGTGTGTGTGTGTGTGTGTGTGTGTGTGTGTGTGTGTGATGGAGGACAGGAGATTATTATGTACCGGGTACCATCTGAGCTTGCAGTGCCACCGCTTCCTGCTCTCTCTCTGTTACCAGTCTTCACATGTTCCAGTCTCTTTCTTCTTATAATGTGGGACACAAAGGGGATGCCTGTCTGTGTGATATAGGTAAGTTGTACCCCACCAAGACATCACACAAGCGATAAACAGCCGGTGACACAAAGTGCCACCATGCAGATGAGGATCACCCGTGGAGAGGTCCCGGAAACCTCGTTCAGCTGTTAGACCATTTTAAAGGCCTGCTTATATTTATGGTCCCCGGCAAAAGCCAGGGTGGGACTTCAAACTAACTAAAAATTGCATCCCACAAAGGGATGACTGTTGATATTGATCTTTATGATATGTGTGGTAAGTTATCTTCAGTGCCTCATCTGTTTCAAAAGATCTGGGTTACTCTTGTTGGCTGTACAAGGCATGGAAAACGTTCTCTGTAAAACCACGTCTCTGTAGCCGCCAGAATTCTCTGGCTTGTGTGTTAACTGTCCAGGATTCGTAGCCTATGGTGAAGTCGGCTGAATGTATGTAGCATGCGAGATTTACCACACCATTTTTATGCCAATCCTTAGGGAAATAAGATAAAGCATTTAACAGGTCAGCGAGTTGCCGTGGCAGAGCGGCTAGACGCTAGCAGGTGGATCAGAAGGTCGTGGGTTAACTCACTGGTGGAGCCGGACTTTTTTCAAAAACGACTTCGGCTACCAGGTCGACCCAGGCTTGAGTGGGTACCAGGTGCAGTCATCTTGTGTCGTGGGTCTTATTTAAAAAGGTCTAGCCTTATATACCCAATACGCCTGAAAGTTGTAAAAATGGGTCCTTAACTTTATTTTATTGAACAGGTCAAGGACGCCGACGCAAAGAATACAGTAAATGGGATCCCGTATAATTTTGTAGAAGGCTGGGGGGGGGGGGGGGGGGGGGAGATTGGAACTCAGGGTAACTGAGCTCCAGATTCGGCGCCCCCTGTCACAGGTACTAATTGGCACTGACAGAAGTTGAGGCAATTAAGTAGAAAGCCAGAGTTCTGTCTAAAAAAATTAAAGTTAAAGCCGAGATGATCTACTTCACTGCGCTGCGTTTAATCTTATATGGCTCAGTCTCTCCTAGAGAAATCACTCACGGGATAAATATCCACGGACACCTGGTTTCTGATTCTGAAAATGCTGTCTTGTCGGCGGGTTGTCAAAGGAATTGCTAGTAGTGGTTAAGTACCTGCCGAAACAAAGCTGGGAAACTGGTCAGCCGTTTGACCAGCCATCCACTCTGCTGTTTTCAGCTTCCGACTTGGCAGAGGTTTTGAACCTGACATGAGCTGATCCATCTGGTTTGTCTGAAAATATTCGTGTTATCTACTACTCCCGGATCAAGGTGAACGTGTATAGAAGTAGTTTTATTCAGGGTAGAAACCCAAAATTCTCCATCGAATGAGATCAACTTGAGATAGAAACAGATGTCGTGCATTGAGCCAGTCCCCATACAAACACTCTATTCGTGTGTGCTAACTAGCATACCAGGATAAAGACTTTAATAAACACAATTGTTTAAAAAAAAAATGAAGTCTCATCTCAAAGGAAGCCAAAGCGTGAGGAGACCATAGAACGAACTCGCACATTGGTAATATTGTCAGCGTCCTTGACATCTGTGTCAGGATCGATGGCGGCGCTGAGCAATCAGATAGTTAGACGTTACAGCAACCGATGACTGGAGTCAAGTTCTGAACAAATCTGCCAGCTAACTTTCTGCCTGAACACTTTTCCTTCTCACTGGCGTCCCTTGTGAACTCTTCTCCCTTTATCTCTGGACAAATCTGCCAGCGAACCTGTTGTCCAAACACTTCTCCCTTTATCTCTGGACAAATCTGCCAGCGAACCTGTTGTCCGAACACTTCTCCCTTTATCTCTGGACAAATCTGCCAGCGAACCTGTTGTCCGAACACTTCTCCCTTTGTCTCTGGACAAATCTGCCAGCGAACCTGCTGTCCGAACACTTCTCCCTTTATCTCTGGACAAATCTGCCAGCGAACCTCCTGTTCGAACCCTTCTCCTCCTCCCTTGTGTTTTCTGGACAGATCTGCCTGCGAACCTCCTGTCTGAACCCTTCTCCTCCCCCCTTGTGTCTCTGGACAAATCTGCCAGTGAACCTGTTCTCCGAACATATCACCCTTGTGTCTCTGGACAAATCTGCCTGCGAACCTGTTCTCCGAACCCTTCTCCTCCCCCCTTGTGTCTCTGGACAAATCTGCCAGCGAACCTGTTCTCCGAACATATCTCCCTTGTGTCTCTGGACAAATCTGCCAGCGAACCTGTTCTCCGAACATATCTCCCTTGTGTCTCTGGAAAAATCTGCCAGCGAACTTTCTGTCTAGAGACGTGTTATCATCCTTCTTTGTGTTTCCTAGTTGTGATAAAATCCCCAACCCGAACAACACCAAGTGTTGGTAAAAGTTCCTAGTATTCTTTCTAGCACAGTTGCTGGCGCAGTGGACTTTCCATTTGATAATTATGTAGTCGTCCGATGTGTCTCAGTTCCTATCTAAAATCCACTGATCTTTCCAGTTGTCACGATGTTCTCCAATGTCTCTCTCTTTTTTTTTGTGGCCAAAGAACAGTGTTTGTCTCTTTCTTATAGTAAGCTCTGTATTGTGCATATCAAAGCCATTAATCAGCGCGTTCTTTACAGAAGGGCGCTCTGTTCACGGCATGCCACCAACATTGTCTAGCCCTATGTGCTTTCATAGCAAATGTATCTTCAGTGTCTTGAATTCACGGTCACGAAGATCTACCTCTGCCCCGTTGTCTGGACGCTGTAACTGCCATCACAGTTTTTTGTCCGTTGTCTGGACCCTGTAACTGCCATCACCGTTTTTGTCCCGTTGTCTGGACGCTGTAACTGCCATCACCGTTTTTTGTCCCGTTTTCTGGACGCTGTACCTGCCATCACCGTTTTTTGTCCCGTTATCTGGACGCTGTAAATGCCGTCACCGTTTTTTATTTTTTATTTCCAGGTGATCCTGGCGTCTAACATGGTCAGAATGTATCACCTTTCGGGACAGGACAGGATGCTGTGTGTGAGCAAGTTCTCCTCGATGCACAGATCAGGTAGGATGCCAGTGTGTGTCTTCTTCTTCGTCCGTGGTGTTCTAATACATGTTCTGTAATCCCCGATTAACCCTTCTGTGACTCAGATCCATAAGTTTAATACGGCAAAGATACATATCTCAGAATGTTAGTTGGGTTGAGTTGAGTCAGGAATTGACATCCCAGTACTCGGGGCATTCCCATGTATGCACCGTCCTCATCTTCAGCAGCCAGCGCAGAGATCCAGTACTGAATGTTATTGAACCTGAGCACTTCACACTGGGCATTAATATAAACTAATATGCAAGAAAAGTCACTGGAGAGTCTACAGATAGACTGTATCATATTCAAAGGACAGGGCACAATGCTTTGCTTCTGTCGTAGTCGTGTATGTAATATTCTCATGTAGTCTCATTTCATAGTTAGTGTTATATGTCTGTGTGTGTGTGCCGTGTTGTCTTTGTTTGCCGCTAAGGGATAATCACCGCAACGTCTTTTGTTTGTTCATTGTAATTGATTGTGTAAAGCTGACATAAACTCCCCCCTCCCCCTACACTTATTCTTATATTCCATCTAATTTGCTTCCCTTTAAAAAAATCTAACTTTGGTTCCAAACCCCGTTTATTTTTATGTAGAAATTCTATGCTAGCTTCGTTTGGGTACGTGGTGAGACATGATTCGACTACAAAGACTGTGCTTCAAGGAACGTGGGGGGGGGGGGGGGGGTAGGGGGGGGGGGGAGGAGAGTCGAAGAAGAGGAGGACGAAGAAGTCCCTGGAATGACAACATCAAAAAATGGTCAGGACTAACTAAGTTATCAAACACTCATTCATCAAGCGGAAGACAAAGAAAGATGGCGGGTTTTGTGTCCTAGTGCTTCCAAAATACACCCTACGACTATTGGGTCAAGAGTTATGTTATGTTGTGTTATGTTGTGTTATGTTGTGTTATGTTGTGTTATGTTGTGTTCATGGAGGAAACACTGTTCCTAGTATCCATTACAAGAACTACTAATACATAACTATGGTTTCTCTCAACCCATCATCGTCAAGTCGGCTTGTTCTGTGGCCCCTGGGGGAATCCCAGAATGGGAAATGCGATGTTCACAAATACTTCTAGGACTATTTGTTACATCCAAAGCCGTTTCTTTCTTTCTGTGATTTCTCCTTCTTCGATTTCTGGCTACGCTCAGGGAAATAATAAAGGAACAACAGGAAATAAGAACTGTGCGAAGGGAAACAAAAAATGGACACAGAGAAATGCGAACTATACAAATAGAAATAAGACACGATCTAGGGGAAATAAGACATGACCAGAAAACCCGAAAATCTCTTATCTGGCAATCACTAACGTCAAGTTTTTGTATTGGTGGAAATAGAAGAGCGGGCCGGCCAGGGACGAGGTCGCTGGGGAGACCAGAAACAGAGAAAGAACATTTACAGTTAGCGATTTGGAAATTGATATGTAGTGTTACATACGGGTGTGGCGCGGTCGGGGTAGGGCAGGGGGAATTATGTAAATTGTTGACATTAAAATAAATACCACAGTTATTCATGCTTGATCAGATATGGTCTGCTAAATACGCATTCATTGTTTCACTCTGTCTTTCTGTCTGTCTGTCTGTCTTACACACAAACGCGCACGCGCGCGCGTACACACACACATATACACCCCACCGTGGGTGGAACTCGTTCTGAAGCGAACTTGCACATACAGTTGTAAACCGAATGTTAAATGTTGAATTACAGTCGACATCATAGCACTCGAACACTCACATAAGTGCTATGTTCCAATCTTCAGCAGCAAACGAAGAGTTCCAATCCGATGGCACCAGTAACTGTATGATTGTATATCCGTCTCGCCTATCCTTTGAGTGTTGAGCAGATCCCCTGGTAACTCCTCACAGCCCCATTCTCCTCAGACCGTAATGATCTGTTTGCGCTTTCGCACTGTTCTAAGCAGTTTAATTTGTTGCCGGATTGGCAACTATTCTCACCTTATATCTACGTTTTAGGTTACTTCTTCTTCT
>CAJHNH020000998.1:58057-70557 GCA_905116865.2 Candidula unifasciata | reverse complement strand
TGAGAACGGCTATAAACAAAACTAGAAACGATCATGTGAGGAATACAGAAATTACAAGAATTATTACAACAGTAAGAAAAGAACCCTTTTCCACACATTTAGGCGTATAGGGCATATAGGGCTAGACGTATATTTTTCTATACAAATCGGCACAAGATGGGTCATGTGGTCAGCAGCACGCCGGCCGCCTGTACTTCCCAGGACTGCACCTGGTACCCACTCAAGGCTGGGTCTACCTAGGAGCTAAGGTCATGTTTGAAAAAAGTCCGGCTCCACCAGGGAGCGAACCCACGAGCTTCTGATCCGCAGGCGAGCGTCTAGTCGCTACGCCACCGTGACTCCCTATTGGAGTAGTACCTATATTTAACATAGTTGAAAAACAAAGATAGAAATGGTTTGGACATTTGAATGAGAATAAATCCAATGATGCCAAAACAAGCGAGCACAACATGAAGGTAGAAACGCCAAGACGTAGAGGGTGACCAAGAGGAAAATGGATTGAAGAAGTCACTAATCTCTTGAAACTCCACAACAAGATTAATTAAATACTACAGGGCAGCCGAGCGTGCCCTAGCTCGGAAACCGATTATTTGTTAACCCGCGACGCCATGGACTAAAGAGGAAAGAAAGTGTAGTGTTCTTTCTCATGGAAAATGCCCATATAAACCTCACAACCATTGTGGTCTCATTTTATTTTTAATTTGTTTAACGAAAAAAATATTTTTACGTATATTCCCTTCCACAATTACAACCTGTAGGTTTGACTCTCGGTGACTCGTAGAGCCACACAATCTCAGATATCTCGTTCAGCTCTATAAAACACTGATGAAATGTTAAAGGTTAAAAGGTTAAATCGAGAGAATCGACTTCATTGCACCTGGATTTATCCCACATGACTCGGTCCCTCTCCACAGAGTGGCCAGCCGCCTGACAAGAGCATCGCATAAAGCACTAACCCTGTAGCTCCTGTGATGATCCCCAGGGATCTCCGTAAAAATTGCACTCATGAACTTAACGGCACCGCCGTGAAACAAACCAGCGACCTTCAGATCTCGAGGCAAACGGCTTGACCACTTCGCCAGGGAGACCCACTGATGATGATGAAATATACTAGGGTTGTCTCCTAAACATATTGTTTGACTTTTGTTATTACTGTGACGAGCATGCTCGTTCTTGTTTTTATACAAGTTAACACGGAGAGCAGCACAATTCGAATTGAATATACGTCGACCAATCGTAGAGTGCCACGGTTTGTTGAAGACAACGATAAATCGCTTTCGTTCAGATTTGTGTTGATAAAAAAGACTTGGCCGTGAATTGCGTTTTGACCCGGTTAAAAAAAAGCAGTCAAAAAGAAGAAAATCTCATGTGTCTCGTGCAGCTGTATTAAAACCTGATTAAATGTACTGGCGCTATTCTCATAATTATACTGTTTTACTGTTGTGTAAAAACTACTTTACACTGTTTTACTATTATGTAAAGCATACATTTTTTTGGACAAATCGTACTATTGTGTAAAACATACTTTAAACTTTTGACTCATCACCATGTAGCAGGTCCTTTGCAGAACGTCGCTCTCATCACGGTCTGCCTGAAAGAAACTCTGCCTCTCGCCAGCTCTCCCGCCTCGTGTACTTTCACACTCAAGGAGTCACTTATATCCTGTGCCCATCTTCGTGTCGGTCGGCCCCTGTCCCTCCCCCTCCTTCCTAGTACTATGCCTTCTGCTTTAATTTTTTCCAATCCGCCGTGGCGCTTGATATGACCAACATATTTCAGCTTTCGAGAAATGATGCTGTTTATTAGCCAATTTTCCTTGAAAAACTGACGTAAAAAAAAAAAGGAAAAACTTTATACTGCTTTACTACTATGTAAAAAAAAAAAAATTACTAGTTCCTTCACGGCCCGCTGGAAACACTGGTGGATTACTTCTTATAGAAACCATGTCTCACAATCAGTTTTCAAAACTTGGCGTTGTTCTTATCCCAGTTTTCCGTCTCCTCTCATCTTTCACAATATCAGCATGTTTCTGCGACGTGACCCACAAGTAAGCCGAACATAAACGAACCAGACGGCCAAATCCACCGGCTCAAATTCGCTTGGACGGCAAAAGAAGAGCAGAAGGCCGGCTACTAGTTTTGACCCTCCCCTCCACAAATACTTCATTCCGCTAGTGGATCCAGAAGGCCCAAACTCCGTGGACGAGTCATTAGAGAATAGGTCGGCACCGCCAGATGACGTGGGCTGGTCATTAAACAGTCAACGGTGGCGTCTCCAGGGGAAAATCAATTTGTCAGCTTGTCATCTCCTGTTGGCCAGATAATAGTAATACGAGTAGCGTACTGTCTGTAACAGTACTCGTTGGTAGTATGTACTTTGTCGTTAATTTCAGTACTTTTTCTCTCCCTTGATTAAGTTTTTTCTGTCTCCACCCTTCTATCTTAATCTGGTCTTTTCTCTCCATCTTTCTCTCTCTCTCCCTCCTCTTTTTCTCCCTCCTCTCTCTCTCTCTCTCAAGGTCGCAAGTTTCGTACACTATCTATCTTGTATTATAGGTCTTATGTAGCATATTCACTCTCTTTTCTCACTGCAAGTGACCCCCTCCTTCCCCCCCCCCCAACTAATGAAAACGTTGTCCATGCTGTTCTGTTCTCTGCGTGACATATGACTAAATTATTATGGCTGTTCCATTACAGCGTTGCCAATTCATATGTTTCAAAATGATCCTATAAAATTCTAGAAATGAGATATCTGAGAACGGTGGTCAAAGCGACAAGAAGAGACACAGCTCGCAACCAGACAATACGTCAAGATCTTGAAACCCCGGCCTTACAAACTTGAGTGGATCAGTCACAGTTACGACGGTTCGGACATGTATGCAGAATGGGAGAAAATCGGCCTCCATGGCAGACATGGGAGGCTAAGAACGAAGGAACCAAAACACCAGGGCGACCCAGGGTCCGGTTGGAAGACAACATCCGACAGTCCGAGATGGACGGATGCCTGAAATGGAACAAATCCAGAAAGAAAACTGCTGATAGAGAAATTTGGCGAGCACTCTGGCAAACTTCTTCACCAAAACCTTCTCCTGGGGAGTAAAGGCGACCGGCAATTGGTTTATAAAAATAAAGGTCTAGCCCTATATTCCCAATAGCCTAAAGGTGTAGAAAAGGGACCTTTATCTTTGTTTGCTTGTTTGAAGATGGTCATTATCTTTCCTTCCTTGTTATTATGAGAGTACACACACGGTGAGCACATTTTGAATTCTCTGTACTTTGACCAATCGTACAATGCTACGCTTTGTTGAACTCACGATGATAAATCCCTATCGTCCAGATTTGTCCCGCTAAGAAAGTCATGGTTTAGAGTTTTTCTCTTTTTTAGTGAAACTGATTTTGTCATTCAGTTAGAAGGATTCATTTTGTTGTTGTTGTCGCTTCGTTTGATTCAATTACTACTGTCATATGGACTTGATGAGAAATATCGTAATGCGATAAGCAATAAATTGTGCAATCTGTTGTTTGTGTTGTCATGGTTCCTATTAGACCGGTGTATGAGAGTAAGGTAAAGTAAAGGCCCCTTTTCGACGCCTTCATGGATATTGGGCATATAGGGTTAGACCTGAATTTTATATACCAAACGGCAATCAGTGGATGGTGTGGTTAACATTACACCGGTCGCCTTTAACCCCCCCCCCCTTCCCCCAACCCCAGGACCATGCCTGGTTCCCACTCAAGGCTGAGTCGACTTAAGAGCTTACGACATTTTTGAAAAGGGTCCGGCGTCGTCGGGATCCGAACCCACGACCTTCTATCCGCAGGCGAGCCTCTAGCCGCGACACCACGGTATCTGCCGGTTAATGGGAGTAGCATTGGCTAAACTGTTCTGTGTGGTTCGTTAAACGCAGACATAGAACTAGAACTGATTCCAGCTAAAGAAGGGAAAAGACGCTGGATTCGACACACACTCAGAAAACGTGATGATTGAATGTTCTGTTACTGGAACCCACGGGGGAAAAGACGTAGGAGATAAAAAAGAAACACACACGGAACGGAATTAGGGTAAATAAAGGACCCTCTTGGGCATAGAGAGCAAGACCTGTATTTTATTGACCAATCGGCACTCGGTGGGTGGTGTGGTGAATTGAGTGCTTGTCGCCTTTACTTCCCAGGACTTCTCCTGCTACCCAATTCAGGCTGAATCACCCTGGAAAACCTAGGTTTTTGTTTAAACAGACAAGTCTGGCTATGTCAGGATCTGAAGCCACAACCGTCGGGTCCCAGAGAAGTGAAGGAAGGGATAAATAATGTGGGCTGCAGGAGAAGGGAAGAACAATAGGAAGTTCTCTGGGATTTTGTTGACCGAGTTCCTGTTCTACAGTAGGGACTAAAGGACAACGGAGAAACACGTTGTAGGTAGGGCCTAGGAATGAGAGATAAAGAACATACACACAGATTCTCTCTGTCTGAGACTGTGTGTGTGTGGGTGGTGTGTGTGTGGGTGTGTGTGTGGGTGGGTGGACGGTGTGTGGGTGGGTGTGTGCACGCACGCACTATGTACTCCCATATCGATGCGAAAGACTTAGTGATAGCTTGACATAACGAGGTGTATAAAGAATGATAGAAAAAAGACAAAATACGAAAGAAAATGGATGAGAGAAAGAGGAGGAAGACATTAGTTAAGAACAAAGAGTACAAAAAAAAAAGACAGACACCCATGCCAAAAGCAGAAGCCAAGTTGTGTGGACTATGTTAACCCAAGTGATTATCTCTCATTGAAGATCGACAGGGCGGCCTTCTCCTTCTCCTACCCCTTCCTCGCTCACACTATCGTTTGGGTTACCGCTGTGACTCAATCACAGACACAATGCTGGCTGGCTGGAGATGGGCAGGGAAAGGGGTAGTCGCGCACAACCAGACAAAACATGTTTTTTTTCAAGGGCGCGAGAAAAGGAAGAGACATCATCAGATGGGTGGCTGGCCGTGATAGTCTGTTTATCTTTATGTCTGCTTCTGTCTGTCTGTAGTCTGTTTATCTGTATGTCTTTATGTCTGCTTCTGTCTGTCTGTAGTCTGTTTATCTGTATGTCTTTATGTCTGCTCCTGTCTGTCTGTAGTCTGTTTATCTGTATGTCTTTATGTCTGCTTCTGTCTGTCTGTAGTCTGTTTGTATGTCTTTATGTCTGCTTCCGTCTGTCTGTGGTCTGTTTATCTGTATGTCTGCTTCTGTCTGTCTGTCCTGTTGCTTGTTTGATTATTACATAGATACATACAGACGTCGGTGTCTGTGGCTTAGACGTTGTGAAGCGCTTTGTAATGCCGGGGTGTCGGGTTCAATCCCAGCTGCGGACGATTTGTCTTGCCTTCATTTCGACAGGGGTACAGAGAACTGGCCGTTCGATGGCAAACTACTGAAAGTTAAATTCGTCTAGAAAAGCCACAAGAGCAACAACACCAACAACAACAACAACAACAACAACAAAAAAACAAAAAAAAATGCGGGGGTTGGTTTTGCAACGTCCTGTAAAGGATACGCAGCTTACTTAACATATAGACAGACGAGCTGATGCAGTATATCAGTTCCTGTAGCAGGTCCTTCACAAAACGTCGCTCCTATCAGAGTCTGTCTGATAAAAACCCGGGCTTCCTCATCAACTGCTAATACTAGGAATGGAATTCAGTTGACCCCACAAACAACCTGAATAACTTTGACTTCGCTAATGATATGTCTCTTGTATCCCACTCGCAGAATCAGATGCAAGATCAATTATATATACTTGATGCGAGATTACAGCAGCAAGGTCTAACATCTCATAAGTGAAAGAAAGATAATGAGAATAAATCGGGAAAATAGTAATCTTGTTTCTCGTAATGGCATCCCACTCCAAGACCTGGTGTTATACGCCTATTTGGGCAGTAGTGTAGATAAAGATAGTGGAACTGATGAAAAAAAAAAAAAAAAAATTAAAACACGAATACAGAAGGCAACTAGAAAATGTATGAAGGTCAAATGAATTGAAACCGATACTCAAAATGTTTAGTTATAATGTCAAATCAGTACTATTGTATGGAGCGGAAACATGAGAAACAACTAAGGCAACTACTAGTGAACTATACATATTAATTTAACTGGTGCCTGCGCAGAAAAGATAGCTTTGGGAGAGAACTGAACTAGTTCTAGTGGACCAAGAGGTGAAGAAAAGACGCTGGTGTTGGTTAGGAAACACTTTGAGAAAACCTGAGATCAGTATAAATAGAATGTCTTTGCACTGGAACCCAAAGGGACATAGAAATAGAAGCAGACCGAAAATTCGAAAGGGAGGTATAGTACATTTTCTAATTCATATCGTTGTAGTTTCGATAATTTATCCGTAATTATCTTGGCAACATGAAATATTTTTATTAAAATTTTTGCGTGAGCTCCTATCTTCATCTCGGTGTTAATGTTTTACTTATAATTATTATATAGACTAAACATTTGTATCGAAACGGTCACGTTCTTTGTTATTTTATAATTTTAGTTAGGTAACAGAACAAATGTTACAGTGCTGAAATAAAGAGAAGTACCCATGTAGAATAGAAGATAAAGACGTTTCTGCAAGTGTTTATCGTAGAGGTTTAAGTCCCCCGTACCTCTTACACATTTTCTATAATGTACTTTTAGATACAGCAATGTCTTGGTTCTGTGTAAGTTTTGCTTTGAATTTCTTCAGCCTCAGTATTTATTTATCGTCCAACAAACTGTATATTCCTGGTTTAATAACTCCGTTGTCAAAGCTGTCAATTTTCTTTCCGCCTCGTCGCTCAACATTTGTGTATGTAGAAAGAATTCACTCTTTAGCCTATCTTGAGAATGTGCAGTCGCTAATACCTAGGGCAGCGGTTTTCAAAATTGTGTCCCTAGGCACCCAGTTTGAGAACCTCTGACCTAGGGCATCTTTTCGTCATTCCCTGGGTTAAAATAGAATGGTACGGACAACCGCGTGTAATTTCAAATGAGAAATATTTATACAACAGCATTGTTATATTTTTGAGTGTAATGAATTTAACCGTCAGCGTTATTCTGACTCACAAAAACTAGCCATACAAGTGACGCCTTTGGAACCTCTGAAGAAACTTGGCAGAGCGTGTCGACTCTTCGAGTGCAACAATCCTGGTCTTATTCAAGTAACAGAAAATGTTGAAGTAACCCCAGAGCACAAGGTTCGCGTCTTTATTATTCGAAAGGTCGATGGTTTACATTTGAGCTTTGTGCTGTAGTACTCTTAATAGGCAGTCCAGCAATGATCACTGTATATTTATATACTTCAAATAAGCAAAAACACATTCTAGTTAATTGTTACGCTAGGAAAATCTGACATAAAGTTGAGAGTGAAGTGAGTATTTAAAAATAATTTAATCCATTTACATTCCCCTACATTTTAAGATATAATTGTTTGAACGTCGGCGCGCCCGGCTCTCTAGCGTAGTTGGCTAAACCGGATTGCGCAGAGACCGGGTGACGAACTCCTTGTGGTCCGGGTTCAATCCCGGGGGTAGGCAGGAAAGCCACATTTTCTCTCAGATTTACGGTATTTACAATTGAATTAAGGCCGAAAGGTTGCGATATCCATAATACCGAGCCTAAGGGTTTACAACTCATGGCTTCTGGATACTAAAACAAACGAACGTCGGCGCCAATTTCTAAACGCAACAGTGAGTGAAGTCAAACAGATGAGCAGGACATGGGGTAAGCTGCATAAAGTTGGCGTGAGTTGGTTGTGACCTACGTTCCATCGGGGACTAAAAGGCAGAAGTAGAAAAACGATGACACCAGCCTGGTGTGTCCTGCCGCGTCGCGTAAGGCAGGGAATCTGCCACAAAACACTATTCTGTGTTTCTGACATCCCCATTCTGCCAGTGTATCTCCTCTCCAAACATCCAACCACAAGTCGTTACACAACCAAGTCACGGCTACTGGCAGCTCTGATGCCTCGGGGTTTTCATTCCCTAGTGGGCACACAGCGGAGACCGGCAGTCTGAGGACGTAGTGGTAGAAATGTTTGGCTATGTGTGCGTGAGTGAGTTAATGAGAGTGAATGTTTGTGTGAGTGAGTCGTTGCATCATATCACACTTTACAACTCCGTGTCTTCTTTTATGTAAAGCAACGTCGAAATGCAGAGTGGTAGCTTGGAGAAGACTAGAGAGGTGGGGGAACAGGCCAAGAATAGGAGAACTGTGTAGCCCAGTTGTTAGACTGTACTGACCTAGTTTCGGTCTGTTCGTGTCCGAACAGTTTACGTCATTAACATTGTGTTGAGTTCTGGTACCCAGTTACTCGTTGCTGGTACCATCTGTGCTCGCATTTGGGTGTGTTCTGTCCCCTGAAACTCGCAGATGAGAATTGTTGCTTGGTGTGGTTGTCATTCAAGTAAATATCAATGTATTACATTCACACCTCTGTCGCTTGTGCACTGCGAACGCGCTTCGTGATTCCAGGATCCGGGTTCGATCCCAGCTGCGGGTGTTTTGGCAGCAGACCGCCTAGCTTTGGTTTCGACAGTGATATTGAAAGCCCACCGTGTAGTAAGTAATGGCTCTCTGATGAATGCAAAATTGCCCAGTAGAGTCGCAAACCGCTGAGTTGCCCGTTTAGGTTCCGAGATCCCATTGTGGGGAAAACAAAAATAGGCCCGCCGACTCCCTAACAAGCATGTCGTAGGAGTCGACTAATTATTGTTTCCTTCAAAGTCGGAGTGCATCTGCTCTGAGAGGCAAGGAATCAGTGGTTTGCATACTAATTAGCAAAGTCTGTAAAACGGTTGCACACGCAAAACTCAGGTCCTGGAACAAAGTCTAGAAATGGACGAATAACTAGGCAATTCTGCCGGGGTTTACAGCAGGAAAATGAGAACGGCCCAAACAGCCTGGCAAACAAATTGCTGGGGTTGACTCTATGTGGGAGCCACTGATTGTTTGTGAATATTTGGGCCTTATATAAGAAGTCTATATTCAGGGCCGATAACAGGATGGTGGTTCATTAGGCCAAAAAGACGGGGTGGAAAGGGACGGGGGTGTGGGTGGGGAGGGGGGGGGGTAACAAACACAAAAGAGAGGCAATCCAAAGTAAACTTATAATTTACCTGCTTTGTTTGCTGATAATGGCTAATCTCCCGCAACGCCTCCCCCCCCCCCCCCCCACAACCCCCCCCCCCCGCCCCTACTGTAATTGATTTTGTAAAGCTGACGTGAGCTAATTGTTTTTTCATACCCTTTCTCTTCTGTTTCCTATAATTTCCTACCCTTTTATTAAACCTGGTAAACAACGAACACACTAAAGCATACACAGGGTCATAGACAATGATTGCCGGGATTTTAAACCGCTAATACAAAAGTCGTATTTGTTGGCTACACACGTGTGGCCTCTTAAAATGTTCAACAAAGTTGTATACCAACTAATTACTTCTTGAATAATAACTATTTAAAATCTGGGTATTCATTCGTGATGAGGTTTGGAATAAAATCGACATTAGATGGCAGAAAGACCACAGCCACGCCGTCCCGATTCTGCCAAGTTAGAATAGACGACAGCAAACACTAATCGTAGAAGAAAGAAAAAAACTGGATGAAGACACATTGAAACACGTGATACGGTGTAGTCAAATCAGTTTAGCAGAAGAAATTCCAGGGCCTGTAAACATACAATAGTTTAGATACACCATGAGACTGGCCATGTGATAGTCAAAACAGACAATCAGAATAACAGATATATAGATACGAGGGTAGTCTTATAGTAAGACAATCAGAATACTAGACGTATAGATCCGTGGGTAATTTGAAGGTCAGACAATCATAATACGAGACGTATAGATCCGTGGGTAATTTGATGATCAGACAATCATCATACGAAACGTATAGATCCGTGGGTAATTTGATGGTCAGACAATCAAAATACTAGACGTATACATGTGTGGATAGTGTTATGGTCAGAGAATCAGAATAATAGAGTTTTAACCAAGACCATAAGCATCGAAATCTTGGGAGATCAGATTCCTTCATCAACAGCCCCCGCCACACCCCACCCCACTAACACACTTGTGTTATGTGTGTCAATGCCCCCACCCCTCCCATTTTTTTCAACACCAGTGTTTTCTAAATAAAAAAAAATCTTAGGTAGAAAATGGGTAAGACGGGAGGGGGTATTTGTTAGGGGTAAACCCCCCCTCCCCATGTTAACCTCCTACCGGCGCCCCTGGCCAAGACAGGTAGACATTTAGATTTGTAACATCGGGTCTCGACAGTATAGCAGTCTGGTTATATACTACAAGGAAACAGATGTAGACATATACTTATGTGTATATATTACTGTTTGAAACATGATAAACGGGCATTTGAAAACGCACAAAGAATTCTATAAAATAAAATTGTACTCCTGAAAAAGAAACCTTTGTGACATGTAAATTGTGTTTGCCTTTCTACTGTTAAAAGTCTGGTCGTTTCAAGAAGTAATATTAGAGTAATCGAGTATGTAATATTTCCAACCAATCATTGTCGTTGAAATATTTTTAAAAATATCGAATTGCCAATTTGCATTTATGAAACATGCAAACCCGTTGAAAACAAAATCAGCAGTTAGGAACAACTCAACAAGATAAAAAAAAAATAAAAAAAAAATAATGCATAGATGACTAAACGGAAAGAATAAATAATGAGTGTGATATAATTCCGCCTGGGTATGACCCACGGTTGTAGGTACCCGGTCACGGTCGGCAATTGCTAACGTCATGTATAAGGCCCAAGCCATCACTCGTTAGCAAACCAAAATGAAACGCGAACATTGATTGGTCGGAAACAGATGGAGCGAGACAGGCCCACCAATCACAGCCGAGGCTTAGAAATCACAAAGGCCACAGGAGAGAGCAGGAGTTTCCCTTGACAAAATATAAAAGTGCAAAAAATGTCCAGATAATGGAGAAAAGTACGGTTTAAAATAGCCTCATTTCGTCATTTGTGACCAAGGGTTGGTCTGCCCTCGGAGCATGCGGTCTCACCTAGTGGTCTTCAGAGTTCTTTCACGGGTTGCGTGTTTCCTGTTTGCCGAAGTCATCTTGGGTTACAAGGTATAGACATGTTAAGCAGATGCGTACACGTCCTACTGGGTCGCCTAAGATCCCCCCCCCCCCCCCCCGTTATCCCCTCCCTTAAAGTATCTATGTGTGTGTGTGAATGTATGTATGTATGATCGGGGCATGTGTGTGATTGTGAGTGTGTGTGTATGTGAATATATGAAGGTATATTTAGGTTTGTAAATATGTGTGTGTATTTATGTATGTATGTTGTAAGTATGTGTGATTGTATATGAGTGTATGTGTGATTGTAAATGGGTGTATGTGTGATTGTGGGTGTGTTTGTATATAATGTATTCAAGTAGGTATGTATGCAGGTATGTATGTGGGTATCTGTATGGGTGATTGTATATGTGTGTATACATGCATGTATGTGTATGTATGTAATGTGTGTGGGCATGTATGTGGGTATATTTATGCATGTTTGTGTGTATGTATCTATGTGTGTATGTATGCATGTTGGTGGATGTATGTATGCATATGTAGCTGTGTAAATATGTGGGTTTATGTGTATTTAGGTATGTATGCAAATATGTATGTGTGTAAAGATGTAGGTGTATGAATAGATGTGTGTGTGTATGTGGGTATCTGTATGTGTGATTGTATATGTGTGTGTATGTATGTAATGTGTGTGGGCATGTATGTGGGTGTATGTATGCATGTATGTGAATGTATGTATGCAATTGTAGCAGTGTAAGTATGTGAGTGTAAGTATGTAGGTGTATGGTTGTGTATTTAGGTATGTATGCATGTGTGTAAAGATGTAGGTGTTTGTTTAGATGTGTGTATGTATGCATGTATGTGTGTGTACGTATGTATGTTTGCATGTGAGTGTGAATGTGTAGTTGTGGGCGTATGTGGGTGTCTGTACATGTGATTGTATGTGTGTGTATGCATACATGCATGTGTAGGTTTGTATGTATGGAATGAATGTATGTGTGCATGTATGTCAATGTGTGTATGTGTGTGTCTTTTCTGTTTGTGTATGTATGTAGATGCGTATGTATTAGGCATGTCTGTATATGAATGTGCACGTATGAGAATGTAAAAGTAAATATACGTGTGTGTGAGTGTGTAAGATTGTGTACACATGATGTGTGTATGCATTGTTCTATAATGCATATTTCTTTATTATATCTATAACATGCATTATTGATAACAGGCATTGGTACTCTGAAACATGAGTGCGTAGAAGGGCCGAATGTCAGACGGGACTGCGTGCCCAATTTGTAACCCTTTAAAAATAAAGTTCGTTCGTTCGTTCCGTCTGGAACCAGTCAACTAAGCTTGTAATATCAGTTAATAATGATGTTATTCTTATTCTGACATATGCTATCACAGACTGGGTGAGACGGGGGGGGGGGGGGGGGGGGGGGGGGTGCGAGGAGGGGGGAT
>CAJHNH020000998.1:20557-55557 GCA_905116865.2 Candidula unifasciata | reverse complement strand
ACTCTCCTCTTCTTAGCGCTAACTGGCTTTACATTCCGGTGAGAGGTTCTGGTTGTTCGTCCACTTCCGGAATTTGGTCTTGTTCCAGTACTTGAGTCAGCGGCCAGCCGGCTATCTGCCATATTAGACCAGAAGCTCAGATTGGCAACAATGGTCTTAGGGTCATTTTGGGCAGATAGTGATGTATGAATCTTCTTGGGTAGATAGTGATGTATGATTCTTCTTGGGCAGATAGTGATGTATGAATCTTCTTGGGTAGATAGTGATGTATGATTCTTCTTGAGCAGATTGTGATGTATGAATCTTCTTGGGCAGATAGTGATGTATGAATCTTCTTGGGTAGATAGTGATGTATGAATCTTCTTGGGTAGATAGTGATGTATGAATCTTCTTGGGTAGATAGTGATGTATGAATCTTCTTGGGTAGATAGTGATGTATGAATCTTCTTGGGTAGATAGTGATGTATGAATCTTCTTGGGCAGATAGTAATGTATGAATCTTCTTGAGCAGATTGTGATGTATGAATCTTCTTGGGCAGATTGTGATGTATGAATCTTCTTGGGCAGATAGTGATGTATGCATCTTCTTGGGCAGATTGTGATGTATGAATCTTCTTGGGCAGATAGTGATGTATGAATCTTCTTTGGCAGATAGGGATGTATGCATCTTCTTGGGCAGATTGTGATGTATGAATCTTCTTGGGCAGACACTGGTCTGTGAGTTTCTGGGTAGAAACACCGACAGCCTTTACTTTTTATTACTTTACCGGATATCCATCTTAAGCTGGGTCGACTAAGGAGCCAAAATGATTTTTGAAAGGGGGGAAAAACAGGCTGTGTCGCAAACAATAGGAATTGTAATAAATATAATGGAATATATACGTATGCTGTGTAATATGTACCGATATAACTGTGTAATATGTATGTATATTGTATAATTTGTACCTATATAACTGTTCTATATAACTGTATATTTATATATATATATATATATATTATATATATATATATATACTATATATATATATATATATAATATATATATATGGTGTATACAGTGTAATATATATATATATATATGTGTATTATATACCATATAACTGTGTAATATATATATACATATGTGTGTGTGTGCATACAGTGTAATCTGAACCCATATACTGTGTAATATATGTGTATACTGTGTAATATGTACCCATATAACTGTGTAATATATGTGTATACTGTGTAATCTGTACCCATATAACTGTGTAATATATGTGTATATTGTGTAATCTGTACCCATATAACTGTGTAATATATGTGAATACTGTGTAATCTGTACCCATGTAACTGTGTAATATATGTGTATACTCTGTAATCTGTACCCATGTAACTGTGTAATATATGTGTATACTGTGTAATCTGTACCCTTATAACTGTGTAATAAATGTGTATACTGTGTAATCTGTACCCATGTAATTGTGTAATATATGTGTATACTGTGTTATCTGTAACCAAGTAACTGTGTAATAAATGTGTATACTGAGTAATCTGTACCCATGTAACTGTGTAATATATGTGTATACTGTGTAATCTGTTCCCTTATAACTGTGTAATATATGTGTATACTGTGTAATCTGTACCCATGTAACTGTGTAATATATGTGTATACTGTGTAATCTGTAACCAAGTAACTGTAATAAATGTGTATACTGTGTAATCTGTACCCATGTAACTGTGTAATATATGTGTATACTGTGTAATCTGTACCCATGTAACTGTGTAATATATGTGTACACTGTGTAATCTGTACTCATGTAACTGTGTAATATATGTGTATACTTTGTAATCTGTACCCATGTAACTGTGTAATATATGTGTATACTGTGTAATCTGTACTCATGTAACTGTGTAATATATGTGTATACTGTGTTATCTGTACCCATGTAACTGTGTAATATATGTGTATACTCTGTAATCTGTACCCATGTAACTGTGTAATATATCTGTATACTGTGTAATCTGTACCCTTATAACTGTGTAATAAATGTGTATACTGTGTAATCTGTACCCATGTAATTGTGTAATATATGTGTATACTGTGTAATCTGTAACCAAGTAACTGTGTAATAAATGTGTATACTGAGTAATCTGTACCCATGTAACTGTGTAATATATGTGTATACTGTGTAATCTGTTCCCTTATAACTGTGTAATATATGTGTATACTCTGTAATCTGTACCCATGTAACTGTGTAATATATGTGTATACTGTGTAATCTGTACCCTTATAACTGTGTAATAAATGTGTATACTGTGTAATCTGTACCCATGTAATTGTGTAATATATGTGTATACTGTGTAATCTGTACCCATGTAATTGTGTAATATATGTGTACACTGTGTAATCTGTACTCATGTAACTGTGTAATAAATGTGTATAGTGAGTAATCTGTACCCATGTAACTGTGTAATATATGTGTATACTGTGTAATCTGTTCCATTATAACTGTGTAATATATGTGTATACTGTGTAATCTGTACCCATGTAACTGTGTAATATATGTGTATACTGTGTAATCTGTAACCAAGTAACTGTGTATAAATGTGTATACTGTGTAATCTGTACCCATGTAACTGTGTAATATATGTGTATACTGTGTAATCTGTACTCATGTAACTGTGTAATATATGTGTATACTTTGTAATATGTACCCATGTAACTGTGTAATATATGTGTATACTGTGTAATCTGTACTCATGTAACTGTGTAATATATGTGTATACTGTGTGATCTGTACCCATGTAACTGTGTAATATATGTGTATACTCTGTAATCTGTACCCATGTAACAGTGTAATATATGTGTATACTGTGTAATCTGTACCCTTATAACTGTGTAATAAATGTGTATACTGTGTAATCTGTACTCATGTAATTGTGTAATATATGTGTATACTGTGTAATCTGTAACCAAGTAACTGTGTAATAAATGTGTATACTGAGTAATCTGTACCCATGTAACTGTGTAATATATGTGTATACTGTGTAATATGTTCCTTTATAACTGTGTAATATATGGGTATACTGTGTAATCTGTACCCATGTAACTGTGTAATATATGTGTATACTGTGTAATCTGTAACCAAGTAACTGTGTAATAAATGTGTATACTGTGTAATCTGTACCCATGTAACTGTGTAATATATGTGTATACTGTGTAATCTGTACTCATGTAACTGTGTAATATATGTGTATACTGTGTAATCTGTACCCATGTAACTGTGTAATATATGTGTATACTGTGTAATCTGTACCCATGTAACTGTGTAATATATGTGTATACTGTGTAATCTGTACCCATGTAACTGTGTAATATATGTGTATACTGTGTAATCTGTACCCATGTAACTGTGTAATGTATGTGTATACTGTGTAATCTGTATCCACATAACTGTGTTATATATGTGTATACTGTGTAATCTGTACTCATGTAACTGTGTAATATATGTGTATACTTTGTAATCTGTACCCATATACAATTAGACAAGCTTCCAGTTGTATGTATAGAGGCTAGTGGTATTTTTGAATAGTTGTGGAAGATGGTTCCACTGTTGAGCTGCGAAGTACTCTAAACTTGTTTTATATAGGTCTATTTTAGGTTTACGGATATGACAGGCCGGCTGACAGACATAAAGTCAGACAGAAGACAGCTAAAACTAACCCAGTATCAATTCCTTAATCCACTTTCTACCAGTTTCTCCTTTCTCAGTTTTCCCCCAACTAACCCAACCCCTAAAGCCCAGCCCACGGGAGACTCCAACAATGAAATTACCCACAGGTCTCTTGACTTCTCCTATTCGGTAATCGGAAATTGAACTATGGAACAAAAGACGCTCCAACACAAAAAGAACAGAAAAGCATCCATAACAGTTGTGTTTTCCTCTCGACGTCGCCGTCTTCGCCTAGACACCGACTTGATATGTTCTTTCTGGGGCTTCCCGATAATGACATTAACTAGTAGACTCACGAGTACCACCTCCTGGGCCTCACAGACTTTTATCAGCGTTTCCCTGGCTTAATCCAATCCGACTTTTTAAAAATTAAATGTAGCGAGAATGGCGACGGAAACTCATCTCGAATAGACCAATGGACAGGACCCCGAAGGGGTTTGTGGATCAGATGTGTGTGTTTGTGTGTGTGTGTGTGTGTGTGTGTGTGTGAGAGAGAGAGAGAGAGAGAGAGAGAGAGAGAGAGAGAGAGAGAGAATGAGGGAGAGGGGGAGGGGAGAATCTTACTCTTTCCCCAGTTTTCACCTGATCTTTGATCTACAGATATCTTTAGTCATTCTTCTTTCGATTTTTTTAGTCATTCTTAGCTCTATCATATTTAGACATTCTTTGCTAGATCTGTTTTCAGTCATTCTTTGCTTGATCTTTTTTGTCTGTCAGTTCTTAGTTGATCTGTTTTCAGTCATTCTTTGCTTGATCTTTTTTGTCTGTCAGTTCTTAGTTGATCTGTTTTCAGTCATTCTTTGCTTGATCTTTTTTGTCTGTCAGTTCTTAGTTGATCTGTTTTCAGTCATTCTTTGCTTGATCTTTTTTGTCTGTCAGTTCTTAGTTGATCTGTTTTCAGTCATTATTGCTTGATCTTTTTTGTCTGTCAGTTCTTAGTTGATCTGTTTTCAGTCATTCTTTGCTTGATCTTTTTTGTCTGTCAGTTCTTAGTTGATCTGTTTTCAGTCATTCTTTGCTTGATCTTTTTTGTCTGTCAGTTCTTAGTTGATCTTTTTTCAGTCATTATTTGCTTGATCTTTTTTGTCTGTCAGTTCTTAGTTGATCTTTTTTCAGTCATTATTTGCTTGATCTTTTTTAATATTTCTTCGCCATTCTTCACACGATCCTGTTTAGTCTTTCTTCGCTAGATCTTTTTAAATCTTTCTTCGCAAGATCTTATTTAGTTATTCTTTGCAAGATCTTATTTAGTTATTCTTCGCAAGATCTTATTTAGTTATTCTTCGCAAGATCTTATTTAGTTATTCTTCGCAAGATCTTATTTAGTTATTCTTCGCAAGATCTTATTTAGTTATTTTTTGCAAGATCTTATTTAGTTATTCTTCGCAAGATCTTATTGAGTTATTCTTCGCAAGATCTTATTTAGTTATTCTTCGCAAGATCTTATTTAGTTATTTTTCGCAAGATCTTATTTAGTTATTCTTTGCAAGATCTTATTTAGTTATTCTTCGCAAGATCTTATTTAGTTATTCTTCACAGGATCCTGTTTAGTCATTCTTTGCTCGATCTTTTTGTCTTTCGTCACCAGTTCTTATTTAGTCATTCTTCACAGAATCCTATTTAGTCATTCTTCACACGATCCCATTTAGTCATTCTTTGCTGGAATTTTAAGTCTTTGTACACAATTTTTCACTCGATCCTGTTTAGTTATTCTGTGCTCGATCTTTTTTTTTTAGTCTTTTTTAGCTAGATATTTTTTCACTCTTTCTTTGCTTGAATTTTTTTAGTCATTCTTCACACGATCCTATTTAGTAATTCTTTGCTTGATCTTTTATTATTCATTCTTCATACGATCCCGTTTAATCATTCTTTGCTCGATCTGTTTTAAGCTTTCTTCGATAGTTCTCATTTAGTTATTCTTCACTTGATCCTATTTAGTTATTCTTCCCTTGATCCTATTTAGTTATTCTTCACTTGATCCTATTTAGTTATTCTTTGCTTGATCCTATTTAGTTATTCTTCACTTGATCCTATTTAGTTATTCTTCACTTGATCCTATTTAGTTATTCTTCACTTGATCCTATTTAGTTATTCTTCACTTGATCCTATTTAGTTATTCTTCACTTGATCCTATTTAGTTATTCTTCACTTGATCCTATTTAGTTATTCTTTGCTCGATCTTTTTTAGTCTTTCGTTGCTAGTTTTTATTTGGTCATTCTTGACACGATCCTATTCAGTAATTCTTCACATGATCCTATTTAGTCATTCTTTGCTTGATCTTTTTTAGTCTTCCTTTACCATTTTTCACCCGATCCTGTTTAGTTATTCTGTGCTCGATCTTTTAGTCTTTCTTCGCTATATTTTTGATTTGTGGTACGTTTTGTAACTTTCAGGTGTAGAGATGCAACATTCTCTCTAACCTACTTTATACGATTTTATATTGTGTGACGTGGATCTTCAGAGTTTGTTGTCGTTACCTGTGTAAACTCTGCGTTAGAATCAAAGAGAGAGTAGACAGTTATGCCATATTTGTCCAGTTTTAGACAGTGCATTCCGCGAATTAGAACCAGATCGGAATGAGCATGCGGCGGATATGGCGTCTCATCTGAGTTAGTTCATCCCTGAAGTTATGATCAAGATGAAGGAGTGGTTACTTGTTAGTCTGGCCGAGTTGGTGTGATAAAAGCTGCTCATCAAAAACATGCTATACAACACAACACCATGTGCACAAAGGAAGTTCTACAGAGACAGTGTGTCAGCGACTCAGAAGTACAACACGACATCTCAAAAAACAAGGTGGCGCAGACTTCGCGGATTGTGTTCATGAGACAGGAAAATTCTAGAATCCGTGTCAGGCAGTAATAGTCGGTCGTCGATTGGCATGAGATGGACGAGTTGGCCATGGCACGGATCATCAGATCGATGGATTGCTCCTTCCCACCCGTGACTTCACAGCCTTTGGTTTCATTGTTGTACTCAGCTGACTTTCGAGTAGGCCTAGTGGGGTGACTTCCTGTCTCATTGAACACACGCTGATTCTGACTGATAGGTCATGCAAACGGTAATCCGTGGGTCTTGCACTCTGGGTGCAGTATTCCCCACTCAACTCTGTAAGATTCTTCCCGGGTGGGTTCCGGGACCCATTGTGTGTGTGTGTGAGTGGGGGGGGGGGGGGGCAGAATGGACCCGCTGCCTCCACAACAAGCATAATGTTAAAGTCGACAAATTGAGGGCGGGGGGGGGGGGGGGGGGGCGCGTCTTTCTTTGAAGTCGTAGTGTACTTGCGTGAAAGGCAAGGAACCAACATTCTGCATACAAATAAGTCATATATGTAAAATAGTGTGCACACAAACCCCGGTTGGAATAAAAACTAAAGTCTTGAGACAGACGTACAACCAGTAGTTTCTATTGGAGTCTACAGCGGGTCGACACGAAGCAGAAGAAGAAGATGATGATGAAGAAAAAGAAGAAGAAGAAGAAGCAGCAGCAGCAGCAGCAGCAGCAGCAGCAGAAGAAGAAGCAGAACTAGGGAATGGTCGGTTTGACAGTCAAGGCTGTGGTAGCTGCGAGTTAGTTACATACAGTTTAAGTGCTGCTTCCTAGTGAGAGTACGGTCCAGCTGGTTCCAGTGGCCAGATCTTTGAGGTTTCAATGACACCTTATGACGGTCTTCTGTTTGAAAAGGGAGTTTGTGATGCACTGGTCAGTTCTGGGGCATAAATCCAATAGTCTCTGTCCATTTTCATCCATGGAATATATCCAGGAGTATACAACACGCGATATCGCCGGCCGGTGAGAACAACTAGTAAAATGCTACGTGTTATCTGGGCCCGAAAACGTGACTTGTACCGTGATCTATTTGACTAGTTGTCTAATGGTTTGGTGATTCACATGTTGCCTTGTGTATACTTTTATGTGGGAAATTGCTTTCACCAATAACATACTGGTTTCCTGCACAAAAGTTCAGTTTCATTCATTAATTTTAAACCATCTTGACCTGTGTTATCTGAACGTATCTTAGCATTCAGGTCACCCATCAAAAATTTTATATTGCCCTTTCTTTCATTATTTATAATATTTCGAAGTTGCAAGTAATCTTAATTCAGGTTTTTTCTTACCTTAGTGAGACTGTCTGTGTGTGCTGAAGAAAGTGACACTAACACACACAGAGATGCAGTTCTCAAAGAGAGAGAGAGAGAGAGAGAGAGAGAGAGAGAGAGAGAGAGAGAGAGAGAGAGAGAGAGAGAGAGGCAGACAGACAGACAGACAAACAGACAGACAGACAGACAGACAGACAGACAGACAGACAGACAGACAGACAGACAGAAATAAGGAGAACAAGAGAGAGAGAAAGAGAATGAGAGAGAAGGAGAGAGAGAGAGAGAGAGAGAGAGAGAGAGAGAGAGAGAGAGAGAGACTCAGTGACTGAGGCACAGTCAGACAGTATATGTTTCTGTGTGTGTGTGTGTATCGTATATAAGCGGGAAAATACATTGTTGGAACGACCTGATAGGCAGAATACTTTTACTAAACCGACATAACTTAAGGGAATGTTTTAAAAATAGCCGTTTTACAGGAATTAGCCGTTGTGAAGGTACAATTTATTTGTTTTGCGTTCAGCTGCTGTCAACTTCGGCGAAAAATGCTGCATGTTCGTCAGTATCTTGACTGTGTCTTTGTTCTATGACTTGAGTTATTCGTATGCAACGGTTTTACGGATCTGGCTGTTTTTTTTTTTTTTTTATGTATATGCAGACTGTTGTGTGCGAAATACAGATTGAAGGAAGCATTAAAATAAGTACAAAATTACAGGAAAATAGACACATGCGTGAGAAAGGTGGTCCAAGTGACAAGAAGGGACAAAGTCCGCAATCAGACAATAAAGATCTTGATACCCAGCCCTTACTAACCCCAGTAGATCAGTCACAGTTACGATGGTTTGGACATGTATGCAGAATGGGAGAAAATCGGCCACCATGGCAAGCATGGGAGACTAAGAACCAGGGAACCAGACCTCCAGGACGACCCAAGGTGCGCTGGGAAGACAACATCCGACAGTCCCTAACTGACAGAGGACGGGAATGGAACAAAGCCAGAAAGAAAACTGCAGAGAGAGACGTCTGGCGATCTCTCTTGGCAAACCTCTACACCCCAAGGTAGAAGAGGAGCGACTAAGTAAGTAAGTAAGTAAGTAAGTAAGTAAGTAAGTAAGTAAATAAGTAAGTAAGTAAGTAAGTAAGTGTATAAAAGGTAAAAAGTAGAAAATTGAGTTTGTAAATACGGAGAAATTAAAAAAGACGACAAAAATCAGGTTAGTTAAAAAAATTAAAACAAAAAAGTCAGCCAAGGGAGATAATAAAAATAGGAACATTTTTTTTTTTAAAAGGGGGAGATAATTAAATCAACATTGCGGCTGACGCCTACCGGAAAAGGGCTTAGATAAAGAGAAATCAGATAATACCTGGATCCGTTTGTTTTTATTAACGCACACGGAGTTGACAGGTACGAGAAGGCAGCAACAGACAGCCAGAAGTGGTAACGTTTACACAGGAGTTTTTGCTGCTGTCGACCTCACGCCTGCTGGATATCTTGATCAGGCCGAGACGTCTGCGCCAGATATGATCTGCTGCCGTCTCCGTTTGGGAAGAACAAATAAAGTGCCTAAAGTGTGTTTTCCATGTGTCGGGTGATTCCATTTCTGACACCAGTCATCATTCACAGGATGTCTGACGAGGCTCTTGGGTAAAGTGTGTAATTAGGTAACCTAGGGGGGCTGCATAGTGTTGAAGGAAAGTGTCCGCCTCGAGTGCTAGTGGTTCCGGGTTCAATCCCCTGTATGGGCTGGGATTTTTTAACGTGGACCTGGACTTCTAGTAATTCCTCCTGCTCTCTTGGTAGTAAGACCGTACGCCCGTATGTATTGTTGCGCACGTAAAAAAAAATCCCCTTGGCAGTTTGAAATCGAAAAGAGTAGCCTAACGGCGCTGTCCGGACAAAATTTTGAGTTAAAAATCTACCCAAGAAAGTATTTCAGGATCCTCGCCGGTGCTACAGAGCCTGTACAATGTGCTAAGCTTTTTCGAACTCTGAGTTGAGTTAGAAGAAGAACGGAGAACTTAATGGTTACTACCCGTGTGCCATGATGTTGATCCATTGCTCAGACCTCAAACCTAGATAACCTGGTTCCCCGAGTGGGTTCCGTGGCCTCATTGTGGGGGGTGGGGGCAAGAATAGACCCAGTATCTTCCCAAAGGCATGTCGTAAGAATCGGCTGATTGGGAGCTTCCGTCTAAGTTGGAGTACATCTGCCTGAGAGGCAAGGAGCCAACAATCTGCATGCAAAAGAGTGAGACCTGAAATATGAATGTGCACGCAAGACTCAATTTCTGGAACAGGACTAGAGTTCAGAAGTGGGCAAACAACCAGAATTTTCCGCCGGTTTTTACAGCGGTGAACGCGAAGAAGAAGAAGAATAAGAAGAAGAAGAATGTTATCGGGTAACCACCGTTCCAGCTTCATGGTAAACCGGTTAACTCGTACTTTAAACGAAATATACGAGGACTGATTCAGCTTTTGAATTAAAATATTACAGAAAAATTATGAGAGTACCATGGATAAAGAAGAGGAAAAACATTACATTCTACACGAGGTAAACATCAATGAGAACTGGCTCATAAAAAGCATCTTGTCCCGAAAGTTGAAGTATTTTGGCCACATGAAACGTCACAGTGGCTTGGAAAGGACTGTGATGGAGGGGCAATTTATGGAAGGCGAGGCAGTTGTCGACCTCTGCGAAGATTGATGCAGGACATTGAAGATGCATTGACAAATTAAACAGACTGCATTCTTAGCAAATCCAACAGCATACACGCGCATTAAATTCCCGAGGCAGCAGTCAGAAGTGCCAACACAAACGGTCTAACACTTGAAATGTAGTCTATGGAAGCAGAAGGTACAATAGATCAGAAGAAGTTGCACACGCACGACAAACATTGCTATTGTCTGAATGTGCAGTTCACTACACAAACCCCGTTGGGCACAGTCAAAAAACATTACGAATTAAATCAGCAGCTCACAGTGTCCTGCCATGCAAGTAGCTCAGTTGCTGGGCGACGGAACTTCAAACTTTCAGTCTACATATAGAGGAAGATGCAACAGCTTACTATCTTCGGAAGCAAAAACTTGAAACGACCAAAACAGTAAATCCGCATGACCGCCGTATTGACAGGACCTGAGGTGCGTAGTGCATGTGGTTAGCGTCATAAAAACTTTAAATTATGCATCCGGTAACAGGATGTCATGTCTTTCCAGACTTCTGAAGGGGTTTCCGAGCTTCACTTTGAAATAGACGGCCTTCTATCGCATTTCTTATTATTAAAGGATGGTCGAGTGTGCAGGGTAACGAGCAGGCTGATAGACTGGCTGCTGCCGCACCTCGGGGCATTGAGCTACTTGATGATAAATGTGGTGAAGGTTCTTTGGAGATAAAACGGACAGTAAAAAAAAATAGGCAGGAGAGTCCTTACATTGTAAGACTAATTGTACGGGTATGAAAAAAGGTTCCGGAAGATATTGAGCACTGAGGAGGACATACAGGTGAACTTCAAATCAGGCTGCAATTGACCAGCCAGTCAGCCATTTATCCAGCCGACCAGTCAGAAAACCGGCATGTCAACCAACCAGCCAGCTAAATCAACCAACCAGCCTGTAAGCCAGCCAACCAGCCAGGCTGTAAGCCAACCACCTGTCAACCAATCACCTGGTCAGACAACCAATTATCCAGTCACGGCCAGCTCCAGCATTAAGGCCGAACAGGTCTACGGAAATTCCCGTTTTTTTAAAGGCTTATCCACGGCCGGTCTGGGCTCACCATGTTATCTAGTAAATTTATACACAAATCAAAGTACAGTTTAAATAACTTGCAACCTTTTGTATTGAATAAATTATCATTATGAAGATAAATAAGTTAGCCATTAGAAAGTATAATAATAATAATAATAATAATAATAATAATAATAATAATAATAATAATAATAATCGTCATCATAAAATATTTATAAAATATGCTGCAAGTTAATCTGTTGTTTAGTTTGTGTATAAATTTACTGGATAACAACTGTAAGCATAGACCGGCTGTGGACTGGCCTAGCAAAACGGGAATTTCCGTAGACCTGTTTGACCTTACTGCTGGAGCTGGCCGTGAACCAGCCAACTTTTCAACCAACCAGCCTGTTAGCCAACCAGGCAGCCTGTCAGCCAACCTTTCAACCAACCAGCCTGTTAGCCAACCAGGCAGCCTGTCAGCCAACCTTTCAACCAACCAGTCTGTTAGCAAACCAGGCAGCCTGTCAGCCAACCTTTCAACCAACCGGCTTGTTAGCCAACCAGGCAGCCTGTCAGCCAACCTTTCAACCAACCAGCCTGTTAGCCAACCAGGCAGCCAGTCAGCCAACCAGTTTGTCAATCAACCAGCTTGTCATTCAGCTATCCGTATCATTGTATAAACCCGTGTAAATCTAGAAGCCATCTGACTGTTTACAACAACACACGCTCACGTTGATGACCAGAGGAGGAAGACAAATAACGAGTTGAATTCTAGTGATTCAGTGATTAGTCCACTAGCAGTAAATAACTGCATCCCTGTGTTCGACTCCTGGTTATAATCAGACTGTTGCATTGCTGCCCCAATAAATTCTGCTTGAACTTATGGATTCAAACAAATCATCGGTTCTGCAATCACGTCACAGTGTCAGTGGACATTCTTGTCCTTCAACACAATTCGACTGCCAAGGAAGTCGAGTCTGGCTTGGACGGCGGTGGGGTAGTCAAGAGAACATGTACCGTTGTAGCGACACTCCACGGCAGGCAACCAACCCTGTAACCGCAGACGACCTGACTTGACCTCGATTTAAAGGTCAGACACGAAGACAGACAGACAGACGGGCTGGCAGAACCAGGTCGGACGCTTACAATGTTTCCCGTGCGTGGAAGAAGAGTAGAGAGGAGTACCCGAGGGGTGGGAGCTTTGCAGGTGCAGCGGTATAATGTAAACCAGAACCTTTGCAAGTCTACCGTAAAACTGCGAATGTTGAAGACGCCCGTATTCGCACCTGTATTATTACGATGAAGAAAAAACAAAATGGTTGCGTCTCCGCCAAAGCAGTGTTTCTCAACCTTGTAACAGCCGCGTCCCACCAAAACAGTAGACTTTGTTTCACAGCCAACCAAAGACGAAACAAAATCAAATGTAGACAGAGGTTTATTTGTTCAATCCGATGTCATTAAATTACAATTTTTAGCTATATGCTCTGTTTCTTAGAGGTTCAAAGAATATTCAATAACATCTTCTTCTTTTCTGTACTCCTGGAATGCCTCACAGGAAGAGATCTCTGGAACAATCCCCTCTGTTCGCTTCGCATGAAGTACTTTTCAATGTGTCTAATATTTCAGCATCTCATCTTCTGCGTGGTCGACCTCTGTTCCCCTCTGTTACCAATGTATCTATATACTATTGCTTTCTGTGGGGCCCTGTCTGATGTCAATCTTGTTACATGGCCAAACCGTTTGATTTTTTGACTACCTATAAAGTTCAGTATTGCTTCTGTGCTGACCCTTCTCCTGATATCATCCATTTTAAGTCGATCTTTTCTCAATACGCCCAGTATAGCATGTACACATTTTCTTATCGTCATTACTATTTTCCTTCTGCTTTCTGAAGACAGTTTCATGTTTGACATTGATAGCATAGCGTTGGTAAGAATACTATGTTGAACAGTGTTCGTATTCACATGCTTGTTTTTCAAAATCGGTGCCATTTGGCCTAAAACATGATAGGCTTGATTGCATCTTATCTTCAGTAACATTCACCTTTTGTTTGGTGTTTATGATTGACATGCTAGAGCAAGTTTCCTCACACAAATGGAAAGACACTGAGATGTTAATCCCAAAGACTGGAAGAGACAGACCACCTACCCTACCTCGTAACATGATTAAGCAGAATTTATGGCGGCTCTTAACACGTTTCAGGGTTGACCAGTGGGCTACGGCTCACAGTTTTAAGAACACTGCTTTGAAGGACGTTTTAAAACCAACTCCAGCAGTATGCGGCTGTTTGTGATTTCACTAAGTACTTTTACATTCAGTAGTTTGTCATTGCTTTAAACGGGCATTTAGAGTGACTCAATTGAAACCAACGCAAAGCATCCTGCTGCCAAATCGCCTGCAGCTAGCAACGAACCGGAACCTAGGAATTCCGAACGAAGCATGTTCGAATCCCCTGAACCACCTCATACTTGATAACAGCAGAGAGTAGACAAATACTTTTCTTTCAGCACAAAAATTACCGAACGTCAACATCCTCGTCCTCCTGTCACCCTCCTCTTCACCTAACTAAGTTGATCTTCTTGATCACTCCTTGGCCCACTGATTCTGCTTGTGTTTTTCTCCCGAGCGCCGTAGTCAAATTTACCTACCGCCAGAACACAAAGAAAACAAGAAAGAATTGATACCCCACTCCCCTGTATTTTCTCCCCATTTAAAAAATAAAAACATACACACACAAACACACTCTGTCACACGAGTATAGTTTTTTCCTCCTTGGTGTAGTAAAAGCCACCCATCCACCAGAACTGCAGTGTCTCTGCCTCTGTATCCCCCCCCCTCTCCCCCTCGTACTCTTTCCCCGACCCTCCCCTGGTCGCGCTTGGCTTATCGCACACTTGATCAAAGCGCGGCCTTTTGATTGGCCTGGGCGTGGGCGAGTTGATTCGTCTGGCCCAATGAAGGCTGGGGGCTGACTGCCTCAAACAAAGCAGACACGGGGACCAGGAGGGATGGCAGCCTTCGCCTGTGCGGATTGTGTAACTAGCGACTGCCGGGACCACTGGCTACGGCGAGGTCGCGTTGGCACCGACATGAACTATTAATGGTGGTCTGAGGAGGTTTCCGGTTACAGCGTCTGTTTGTTGAGTCAAGTCAAGGACCCTTTCCTCGACTTTAGGCGTATAGGGCTTGCTTGACCTTTCTGTTATAGACCAATCATCACTCGGTGCGGGGATCGGGGTCAACATCACGCTGGCCGCCTTTACTTCCCATGACTATACCCGGTACACACTCAAGGCTGGGTCAATCTGGGAACCGAGGTCGCTTTATGAAAAATGTCTGGCTCCGTCTGGACCCGAACTCCCTATCTTTCGATCCACAGAGAGCGACTATCCGCTACACCACGACGGCTGCCTGTCTGTTGAGCTCCCAGCTCAAATCTCAGTAGAGGACACACCAGGAACAACGTCGAGTATTTACCGCATTTCCACAACTAGACGATCCCTAATATAAGACGATCCCAATTATTAGACGATCTAAATCATAAGACGATCCAAATCATAAGACGATCCCAATTATTAGACGATCTAAATCATAAGACAATCCAAATCATAAGACGATCCTAATTGTAAGGCGATCCCAAATATAAGACGAAGACGATCTCAAATATAAGACGATACCAATTATAAGACGATACCAATGTATAAGACGATCCCAATTATAAAACGATCCCAATTATAAGATGATCCCAATTATAAGGCGATCCCAATTATAAGGCGATTCCATGTATAAGACGATCCCAGTTATAAGACGATCCCAAATATAAGGCGACCCCGTGTCTCAGACGATCTCAATCATAAGTCGATCCCAATTATAAGACGATCCTAAGAAAAGACGATCCCATGTATAAGACGATCTCAAGTTTAAGACGATCCCAATTAGGTGGAATCCATGTAAAAGTCGATCCCAAGTATAAGACAGACGTTAATTTTTGGGTCCGGAAATTTGGAGGGGAAAAAATATATCTTCGTCTTCTGCGTTCGTTAGGAAAATTAAATAGTGTTATGCCTGTTCACAGCATGGCTACGATATCTGCGCCTCTCAGCTGATGTATCCTACTTTTGCAGGCACAGTTGCACAGGCTCTGTGGCAGCGGCGAGGGTCCTGATATACTTCGGGTAGATTTTTAACTTCAAATTTTTCCCGCGCAGCACCGTAAGGTTAATTTTGTTTTTGATTTCCAACTGCCATGGGATTTTTAACGTGCGCAACAATACACACGGGCGTCTGATATCACTACCCTAAGTCCAGGGGTAATTATTAGAAGTCCAAGTCCACGTGAAAAAAATCCTAGCCCTTACCGGAGATTTAACCCAGAACCTCTAGCACTCGAGGCGGACACCATGCTTCGAGACCACGCAGCCCCCCCCCCCCCCCCCCCCACCCAAAAAAAATTCATTAGGTAAAATTCTTCTACCATTGTATAAGACGCACACTTTTTTTAAAGTCTTTTTTGACCCTCAAAGTGCGTCCTGTTATTCTGCATATATTCATCTCCAGATATTTTTTTAACAGGTCGCTTCGACTTACGACCGATTTCCGTTCCGAATTACAGATCGTGAGTCGACCTTATATTTGAATTCCAACAGTTATGCCAATTTGATCTCAAGCGCATGTAGATAGTAGGAGGTCAGCGGTTTCAGACAGTCTGTCATAGGCGGTAGGGACAAACTGACTACTGTCTAAACTGGTGGATGTCAACCTTCCTAATGCCGTAACCCTTTAATACAGTTCCTCATGTTGTAGCAACACCCAGACAATTATTTTCCTTCGTAACTTCAATGAATGTGTGTTTTCCGATGGTCTTCGGCGAACCATGTGAAAGGGTCGTTCGACCTCCAAAAAGGGTCAGGACCGACAGGTTCAGAACCGCTGGTCTAAACTCAGTTGCGCCCATGGTAGTAGTTCGGGACAATTGTTGGCCCTTCTAATGAAGTTATAAAGTTATCTGTCTTTCTTCACTGTTGTTATTTATTATTGCTGAACAAATCACCCACCAAGTGTCGATGGGTCTATGAAATATAGGTCTAGCCCTATATACCCAGTAGGCATGAAGGCCTGGCAAATGGTTCGGATTTTTTGGGGGTGAGGGGGGGGGGGGTATAAAATTATATTATTTTTTTATTTATTGTTGTTGAAAGTCTGGATGGTGGTAATTCGTATATGTTGTAAGTCTGAGAGAATATGTATTTGGTTTTTGTTTCGTTTGCAAACTGCATTGTACTGGTTTCGTTTCGACAGTGTATGGACAGCCTACGGTTGAGTTTAGTGGCAAACTGCTGAACGTAATATTTTCTTTTAAGATCACAAACAAGTAAAACAAAACAGAAAGCAAAAAAAGAATGCTGCGGCTGGTTCTACAACGTTCTGTAAAGTGTAGATAAAGAATACGCAACTTTCTTTTTGTTTTCGTGAGTTACGGTTGCCTTGTGTTTACCAACTGGAAGACTAGGTGAAGATGGTAATATCATATACAGTAGAGGAACAAACAAAGGATTGAAGAGGCTACTCCCTACTTTCTTTACAGCATAAGACTATCCGGATCAGCGCAGAGAAACATCTCATACAAAGCATATTCATTCCCACCCTGTGCTATCAGTGCCGGACAAAGTCACTTACAGCAAACCAGAAACGAAAATTATTAATCACAGAAATGAGGTGTATGAGAAGGGCTGCAGGAGTGACCAAAGGAGATATATACTCATGAATGTGGTCATAAGAACATTTTTGGTATAGAGTCAATTCTCAATGCCAAACAAAGGCGGCCGGTCAGACGGTTCGGTCACTTGAATAGAGAATCATTCTTGATGACGTACAACATAAGGCACACACTACAAGAGGAGCAGGAAGTAAAGGACACAATAGACCAAGAACAAGATGGAATGATAACATTAGGGAAACTCAACAACAGCACTATGTGTCTACGTTTAAGACGAGCAGAAAAGCAAGAAGCATAATTCTCTCTCTCAACAACCGAAGCGGTAACAGAGAAAGGGGAAAATGAGAATGGAAGAAGAAGATAACCTGACAGAAAAGATCGGGAATCGTGATCGTTAGTATCAACTTCAGATTGTGAAAATATGGGAAGAAGGTGAGGAACAAGAAGAAGAAGAGTAGGCGGATGAGGAGGAGTAGGAGAGGAAGAAGAAGAATAGGAGAAAGAAGAAGAAGAAGAAAAAGAAGGAGAAGAAGAAGAAGAAGAAGAAGAAGAAGAAGAAGAAGAAGAAGAAGAAGAAGAAGAAGAAGAAGAAGAAGAAGAAGAAGAAGAAGAAGAAGAAGAAGAAGAAGAAGAAGAAGAAGAAAACAACAAGGATGATGATAATGAATTATGAAAAGGAGAAACAACGTATCTCTAATGATTTTACCATCGTCTCAACCTATATTTTGACCAGTCCGGTCGCCGTTGTCATGTGTGCTAATAATATCAGGAAAGGCCGCAATGCGCCGGGCACTAACAACGCCGGCTACTGAGGTCCAGCCAATAAAGTGAGAGGAGAGAACCGCCATCCGCCCAAGTATTGACCTGTCCAGACTCGCCGCATGTTGACTTCATTGACCGCCGCTTGGGTTTGGCCAATACCCGGCGGGCACACCTCCTTGTCACCAACTGCCCGCTGCTAAATCATTGGTCAGTTTTGTTGGGTCGTTGAATAGTTGGACTAGAATTTTGCGTTTACAAGGCTAGTCTCCTGTGTTTGCTCTATGAGGTTTATCTATGTGAATTTTCCTTTTTAAAATACAGTTTACATGCCAGTATTTTATATGTGAGGTTCTGTTTTCTATATTTATAGATTTTTGTCTGCATATAGATTTTATCCTTACTCAACATGCTAAGATGAAAATTTTCATTTTCTATGTCTCAACTGTGCACTGTGAGTTTTTCTGTATTTCAGACATGCAGACAATCATTTTAATTTTTTATAAATTACATGCTTTATATATATATATATATATATATATATATATATATATATATATATATATATATATATATATATATATATATATATATGAGTAGGCATGCGCCTTAATTGTATGTGTGTAAATCCTAATTCCATAGATAATTCTGGCTCCATATATGTATACTTTCATTCGACATATTTAAATCTTAATTTCCAGCTTTTCAGTTCTTATTCTTTTAAACAGTATTATGTTAATGAAAATTAAACATTGATGTAAAAGATCTCCGAATAATGAAAATAAATAATGGCAGCAGATAGCAGCTATAAGAATTAACAACTGTTTAGGTACATTTCAAAGCATACAGAGGGATGTTCGACAAGGATGTGTAATGTCACCTGATTTGTTTTCACTATACAGTAAAAATATAATCATATTTTTAATAAATATCCCAGAATTTTGGTTGGTGGGAACAATATAAACAATTTACGTTATGCTGAGAACACAGTCTTGATAGCGACAAGTCAGAAAGAACTACAGGAATTGATAGACATTGTGGTGGTATTAAGTGGAAGAATAGGCCTCAGTTTCAATAATGCGAAGACAGAAGTAATGGTGGAATCAAAGAAAATATTTTTTCCTTAACGAGTAATAAAAGTCAGTGGTGTTATTTTGGTACTAGTACAGAAATTTAAGTATCTGGGCACATGGATAACATCAGATTGAAGATGCATAAATGAGATAAGAAACAT
The DNA here is from genome assembly GCA_905116865.2 of Candidula unifasciata. Lineage (NCBI taxonomy): Eukaryota > Metazoa > Mollusca > Gastropoda > Stylommatophora > Geomitridae > Candidula > Candidula unifasciata. Next base: position 36,307 of record CAJHNH020000998.1, on the reverse strand, counting down.
AATAGGACAGGCAAAAACTGCATTTTATAAAATGAAGAACATCTTTTGCAATATATCCTTGCCATTAAGGGTTAGAAAAATAATTCTTGCTTGCTACATTCATCCAGATTTAACATGGCTGTGAGTCCTGGACAATCGGTAGGCAGGCCAAACAATTTCTTGATACCTCAGATATGTAGTTTTACAGAAGAATGCTTAAAATACACTGGACAGTCCAAAAGAGCAACACAAGAGGTTTTAAAAGAGGCGGGGCCCGAAGACAACTTATCACTGACATCAGAAGGAGACAAGTCATAATTTTTTGGCCATGAGAAGAGGGAAAATGGAACATGTTGTGACCACTGGAAAGATCTGTGGAAGGAGGGATAGAGGAAGACAACGAGAGAAGACTTTTGAATGTCTCGTTGCATGGCATGGAGGTGTGTCAGCACACGAACTGATACATGCTGCAGGAGATCACAGATTGTGGAGATGCATGATCGCCCACACCAGTCGGCAAGGCACCGGATGATGATGATGCTGATTATGTTATATGTGTATGCTGGTGTGTTATGTTGGTAGTTAGATATTTCGTATATATATATATGTGTGTGTGTGTGTGTGTGTGTGTGTGTGTGTGTGTATCAGTTTGTTGTGTGTGTGTGTAGATCTTTATACAGCTCTTATTTCTTCTTTTTCTGCCTTCTATCCCCCTATGGAGCATAGGCCCTCAACCAACTCACGCCAAGTCGTTCTATCCTTTGCTATTGCATGCAGCTTACCCGGTGTCCTCCCCATCTTTTCTAACTTCACTCTTTAGCCCCCTTTTTTAGGTCTACCTTTGTTTATATGTCCCTGTGGGTTCCAGTATAAAGACATTCTAATTATATTACCATTAGGAGAAAACACATGACTATTTGCCTGATTTATTCTCATTATCTTTGTTTTTCCCTTATGTATTTTTAGACCTAGTTGTCGTGATCTTGTATTAAGTATATCTAATTTGTCTTGTATCTGATTCCTTGAGTGGGACTGGGGAGATGTCATTGGCGAAGTCCAGATCATCCAGCTATTTTGTAGGGACCCACTGAATTCCATTCCTGGTGTTAGCAGTTGCTGTCCTCATAATCCAGTCTATTGCCAGTAAAAACAGGAGACAAGACATCCCTATCGCAAAACCTGTTCTTGTCTCAAATCTGTCTGCTAGTTTTCCTTCATGAAGAACTCGATATGTCATGTCTTTTTATGTTGCATTAACCAAGTTGGTCATTTGTCTGTGGGATCTCATAGTACCCCATTAATTTCCAGAGAGATTCCCTATCAATGTTGTCAAAGCCTTTTCATAGTCTTTGAATCAGATGTAAAGTGATGAGCTCATTCAAGTGATTTTCTCTGTTATTATGCATAATGTGGCTATCTGATCAGTACATGATCTGTTTGGCCAAAAACCTGCATGTTCATCTCTTAGCCTTTTATCAAAAGCATCTTTTAATCTTTCCAAAATAATTCTACCTAATATTTTCCCAGGAACTGACAGCAACATAATTCCTGTAAAGTTTTCACATTCCTGTAGATCATTTTTTGGGGGGCAGTTTCACAAGATATCCTTCTTTTCAGTCTGCTGTGGTTTCTTCAGTCGCCAAGACTTTCCGGTATAATCTGTGTAGCAACTCAGTAGATGTGTTTATATTTGTCTTAATAACTCCTGCTGGCATACCATCTAGCCCTGTCGTCTTTTCTTCCACCGGAAGACAGAAAGGTTTCATAATTTCCCCTTTAAATGGGATCTCACAGTTGATATCGTTTCATTTTTCAAAGCTGGAGAGACGGGTGGGGCTGGTCTATTCAGAAGTATTTCTAAATATTTAGCTCATCTGTCCATTAGATCTTTAATGTTGGCGTGTACCTTTTAATTATAGGTTAAAAACACATTCTGACCAAAACGTGTCTCCATACGTTCTGTTTCCTTTGTTGCGGAATCGATTGTTTCCTCTTTGTAATCACATTTTCTTATGTTGGAATTAGGTTGGATGAGGTGGGGGGGGGGGGGGGGGAGGAGCGGGGGTTGTCCTTGTCATATACTCTTTTTCTTCTTCGCATTCACCAGCTGTAAACTCTGGCGGAAAGTTCTGGTTGTTCGTCCACTTCTGGACTGCAGATCTGTCCCAGAACATGAGTGATGCGCACGCATTTGTTTTACAGATGTGACACATTTGTATGCAAACTGTAAGTTCGTTGCATCTCAGGCTGATGCACTTCGAATTCGAAGGAAGCCTCAAATTAGTCGACTCTTTGGACATGCTTGTTGGGCAGATTATCGCCACAAAGTAGCCACTATAGTTGTGTTTAAAAAAAGCGATGCCTTAACATGTGCCGGTACTGCGAACTGCCACGGAAAAAAATATCATTGCTTGTAACGAAATCATAGAAACGTGACAATATGTGACGTGACGTTTTCAGTGATGATAATGACGTTGGCGGGAGACAACGATGATGATGGTGATAACGATACAGCAGATAATGATGATGACATACGATTATCTACCTCTACGCCCTGATTGCCCGAAGATAACAAAGACCCGCCATTAGGGCCCAGAATATCCCGTAAGCTAGAATTTTCCTTCCCTGCCAATGAGCATGCGCCAAGGGAGTGTTAACTTCCGGCCGGCACGCGAGGAAGATGGCGACTAATTCCCGGTTTGCGAGAGTTCCCAGACAGAAATGGCGGACCCTGTGAGATATCAGTGCATCATCATGCTTGAGTTGGCTAGCACTGTATGGTCTTGACAAGGAGCTGCTCAGGCTTAATATCGTGGCTTGGGTCTGTCTCTCTCTGTCTCTCTCTCTCTCTCTCTCTCTCTCTCTCTCTCTCTCTCTCTCTCTCTCTCTCTCTCTCTCTCTCTCTCTCTCTCTCTCTCGTACATACAGTTACGTTGTCCACTTCTCGTTATGTTCTCACCGGTTGTCAGATATCGCGTAACACCATATGGCTTTATCTTTCGATCACATATTCTTGCCTATTCTCGCCTGTTCTCTCCTTTTTCTCTCTTATTCTGTCGCCTGCATCATTTCTTTCTGTCTTTCTATGTCTGTTGATTCTCACACTAAAACTGATGCTTTATCTTTGTCTTTCACATTCTCTTTATCCTTTACTCTCCTTCTTTCATTCTATTCTCTATCACCCATTAGTATATTGCTGGGGTCATTTGTGTTTGTGTGTTTTAGTGTACAATTTTGAAATGGGAATACAAGGTCTTTGGGGCATATAGCTTGGCGCACGCGCGCGATATAACTCCGTCACCCAGCTACTGAGTTTAGTGTATGGCGCGACACTGTGAGCTGTGGATTTCATTTTGAATGTGTGTTTTTTACTGTGCTCAACTTGGTATGTGTTGTAAAGTGCGGATTCATAAAATGGCGAGTGGCCTGTTGCGACGAAAACTTATGGTGCCTTATGCGATTAATTGCGTGTGCAACTAATGCTCTGTAATAACTGCTGATTCCATAAGCGATAAACTGTATTTCTAATGTCGGACTGTTTGTGTTGGCACTTCTGACTGCTGCCTTATGCATTTAATGCGTGTATATGGTATTGGCTGTGATAATCACTGCAATCTATGTCCATCTTTTCCACAAGGAAAGTGATGGACATTTTGTGTAGTTTTCAACAACTATGTCCCCCCCCCCCCCCACCCCCATCTAACGGACCAGGCCACCATCTTCAGACCTAGAACACGACATACTCCACTTAGTGGACAACTAAACAGAACAGAGCCACAACCCTCCCCAGAGTGCCAGCTATGTAACTACTCCTACGAAACTGTTAAACACCATCTCTTTGAGTTCCTAAAACTTAGCGAGACTAGAAGAATGCTACTCTCTCCGAGACCAGACAAGTGGAACACCTTGTACGGAGGAAAAAAACAGCTTGTGAAAACATGCAAATTCCACTATATGGCATTGGGCCAGAGGGCGAAAGCTCATGCGCCGCTGGATCGATAACAACAACAACAACAACAAAACAACCCGTTTTCTATAAAGTTACAACTTGTGATGACTCCGATTCTTGAAATGTAGTGTTGGGGAGATAAGGCCCCCCCCCCCCCCTCCCCAAAAGGTCTGCTTTTCAGGCCTCGGGGTTATTGGGCATATATGGCTAGACATATATTTCATAGATCGGTTGATGGGTAATGTCGTCATCATCATGCGCAACACCCTTACTTTCCAAGACATTACTTACAAGACTTTACTTTCTAAGACTTTACTTTCAAAGACTTTACTTTCCAAGACTTTACTTACAAGACTTTACTTTCCAAGACTTTACTTACAAGACTTTACTTACAAGACTTTACTTACAAGACTTTACTTTCCAAGACTTTACTTTCCAAGACTTTACTTTCCAAGACTTTACTTACAAGACTTTACTTTCCAAGACTTTACTTTCCAAGACTTTACTTTCCAAGACTTTACTTTCCAAGACTTTACTTTCCAAGACTTTACTTGCAAGACTTTACTTTCCAAGACTTTACTTTCCAAGACTTTACTTTCCAAGACTTTACTTACAAGACTTTACTTACAAGACTTTACGTTCCAAGACTTTACTTACAAGACTTTACTTACAAGACTTAACTTAGAAGACTTTACTTACAAGACTTTACTTTCCAAGACTTTACTTACAAGACTTTACTTTCCAAGACTTTACTTACAAGACTTTACTTACAAGACTTTACTTACAAGACCTTACTTTCCAAGACTTTACTTACAAGACTTTACTTTCCAAAACTTTACTTACAAGACTTTACTTTCCAAGACTTTACTTACAAGACTTTACTTTCCAAGACTTTACTTACAAGACTTTACTTTCAAAGACTTTACTTACAAGACTTTACTTTCCAAGACTTTACTTACAAGACTTTACTTTCCAAGACTTTACTTACAAGACTTTACTTTCCAAGACTTTACCTACAAGACTTTACTTTCCAAGACTTTACTTTCCAAGACTTTACTTACAAGACTTTACTTTCCAAGACTTTACTTACAAGACTTTACTTTCCAAGACTTTTCTTACAGGACTTTACTTTCCAAGACTTTACTTGTACTCATCTCAGAATGGGTCGACCTAGGAGGTCAGGTATTGTTTTGAAGGGGAAAAAACGGCTCTAATCGGATTCTTACCCACTACCTTCGGATCCGTAGGCTAGCGTCTAGCCACTACACTGTGGAGGCTCCTATAATATACTGGGATATCAGTTTATCAGCCAAAAGAGCAGGCTGTCAAATGTTTTCGTGGTAAGTGAGAAAATATACTCTACAGCAACATAAATTGAATAAATCACAAATCGTCACTTTCAACTTGCTCCCCGAGGAAGGGGGGGGGGGGTAGGTTATAATTGTGGCCAGGTTATGTGTACCATATAAAGTGGCTTAGCATTGCTCCCCACCAGGTAGCTCTGAAGAGAACCATTGAAATGTTGATGTGATCAAAGGAGACAGATCCGAATACTGCCCTGACTGGCAACGAAGTCGTCTACAGGAGAGCCAAAGGTGACCCGGCCGCTGATGAACTAGAAGCGACAGAAGTATGCGCTTTCTTCATCGATACCGGAAGAGGTAAAAAAAAAAAAAAAAGCAAGAAGATAAATAAGATCAGATAGTAATAGCAATGGAGGTACGATTACAGAATATGATCATTTATTTTTTCGAGGTATCTAGAAACCATGAAACCCTTTGGCTTCGGTACTGTGGATATCGCAACCCTTCGGCCTTGATTCCATGATAGATACCCTATACCTGGGAGAAATATGGTTTCTCTGCCTACCCCCGGGCATGAACCCGGACCACAAGGAGTTCGTCACCCGGTCGCCGCGCAGTCCGGTTTAGCTAACTGCGCTAGCAAGCAGGGCGATATTATCAGATAATGAATCAGACGATGCTAGTAATGAGAGCGTACACTATGAAAGTAGAAACACCAAGAGGTAGAGGACAGCCAAGAGGAGGATGAATTGAAGGAGTCACTGTTGCCTTGAGACTCCACTTCATCCCACAGCGTGTCCTAGCTCGGTTACCGGTTGTATATTCACTTGCAACGCCTAACGGCATGTAAATACGATAACAATATTAATTCAATGTCCTACTGTGCCATTATATAACACATAGGGCTAGCCGTCTATTCCTTCATTCAGTTCTATCTTATGCAGTTTGATATCAGGGATGGAATCGAGTCTAGTACCTTTGGTCTCTCTCATCAGCTTTCGCGTTAGGGTTTCTATTGGACGTCACCATGGAGGATATGGCTGGGGATTTTCAGTTAGAATAAAGGAAAAGATTGTGACATAAAAAAGGGCTTTTTGTATCTACAACTTCAAGCATGGGGATGGAGGTGGAGGCAATCACTGCAGCTCTGAAGTGGATAGCAGAAAATGGAGTAACCAGAATAATGATAATGACCGATTCTCAGGTTCAAAACGGACCAATGTGGCAAGTATCTGCACGTCAACATACCGAGGACTCATATGTCTAGACTTTCCAGGAAAAGCATATGCAGGAGTGCGGGAAAATGAAAGAGCGGATTTTGCTAACTACAAAAGCGATAGCTAGTGTATATGGGATTATGTTATCAAGTAATATCAATCTATGTGGGGTAACAACACATACAGTGTCCATTTAACGTTAAGACAACCGTCAGCGTTATAATATCTAATAAGCTGGTTTAGCCATTATGTATTGAAGAAGCAGAAGAAGAAGAAAAAGAAGAAGAAGAAGAAGAAGAAGAAGAAGAAGAAGAAGAAGAAGAAGAGAAGAAGAAGAAGAAGAAGAAGAAGAAGAAGAAGAAGAAGAAGAAGAAGAAGAAAAAGAGAAGAAAGAAGAAGAAGAAGAAGAAGAAGAAGAAGAAGAAGAAGAAGAAGAAGAAGAAGAAGAAGAAGAAGAAAAAGAAGCAGAAGAAGAAGAAGAAGAAGAAGAAGAAAAGAAGAAAGAAGAAGAAGAAGAAGAAGAAGAAGAAGAAGAAGAAGAAGAAGAAGAAGAAGAAGAAGAAGAGAAGAAGAAGAAGAAGAAGAAGAATAAAAGAAGAAGAAGAAGAAATAAACATAAGAAGAAGAAGAAGAAGAAGAAGAAGAAGAGAAGAAGAAGAAGAAGAAGAAGAAGAAGAAGAAGAATAAAAATAGAAGAAGAGAAGAAGAAGAAGAAGAAGAAGAAGAAGAAGAAGAAGAAGAAGAAGAAGAAGAAGAAGAAGAAGAAGAAGAAGAAGAAAAAGAAGAAGAAGAAGAAGAAGAAGAAGAAGAAGAAGAAGAAGAAGAAGAAGAAGAAGAAGAAGAAAGAAGAAAGAGAAGAAGAAGAAGAAGAAGAAAATAAATCAGAAGGAAGAAGAAGAAGAAGAAGAAGAAAGAAGAAGAGAGAAGAAGAAGAAGAAGAAGAAGAAGAAGAAGAAGAAGAAGAAGAAGAAGAAGAAGAAGAAGAAGAAGAAGAAGAAGAAGAAGAAGAAGAAGAAGAAGAAGAAGAAGAAGAAGAAGAAGAAGAAGAAGAAGAAGAAGAAGAAGAAGAAGAAGACAATAATAATAGTAATAATAATAACAATAATCAAAATAATTAGAAGAAGCAGGAGAAAGAGAACGAAATTGAGTATAAAGGAAGGAAGATAAAAAAGCAAAAGAAGCGCAGTGTGCTGTCTTCACCCCATGATGTATATTGGGTAGAGAAGTACACAACAGACCGGCTGTGAGGCATGGTTGGTATATAACGATAGTCCATGATGGGTCTCTTTTTTCCTCTGTCCTTTATTTCACTCCCCTCCCAATGGAGCATAGGCCCTCAACCAACCAACACCAGGCCATCCTATCCCTTGCTATTGGCATGCAGCTCCCCCCCCCTCCCCCAATCTCCTCCCTATTTTTACTGCTTTACCCTCTAGCTCCTTTCTTCATTTTTTATTTTTATTTTGCCTGCTTTCATTTCTGTTCTCTTGTGGGTTCAATTGCAAAGACATTCTAGTGATATTTTTTCTCAACTTGTGTCCTATCCAATACTAGCGTATTTTCTTTATCTCCTGATCAGTGGAAATTGTTTGTTTGCCAAAGCTGGGAGTTATTCTTTCACACAATGTAACTTCCTCTATTCTTCGTAGGCACAGTGTCCCGAAGCTGAACATTAGTTATTCTTTCTTACCATATAAGTTCCTCTATTTTACGTAGGCACCAGTTAAGGAAATGTGTATAGTGTCCCGAAGCTGAACATTACAATATTCTTTCTTACCATATAACTTCCTCTATTTTAAGAAGGCACCAGTTAATGAAATGTGTATAGTGTTCCCGAAGCTGAACATTAGTTATTCTTTCTTACCATATAACTTCCTCTATTTTACGTAGGCACCAGTTAATGAAATGTGGTTGGTATAGTGTCCCGAAGCTGAACATTAGTTATTCTTTCTTACCTTATAACTTCCCTCTATTTTACGTAGGCACCAGTTAATGAAATGTGTATAGTGTCCCTTGCTGAACATTAGTTATTCTTTCTTACCCCCCTTTCCTCCCTATTTTTACGTAGGCACCTAGTTTTCTGAAATGTTTATAGTGTCCCGACGCTGAACTGTTAGTTGTTCTTTCATACCATATAACTTCTAGTATTTTTTTTAGGCACCAGTTAATGAAATAGTGTATAGTGTCCCGAAGCTGATCATTAGTTATTCTTTGTCATACCATATAGGTTCCTCTATTTTACACCCATGTAACACCAGTATTAATGAAATGTGTATAGTGTCCCGACGCTGAACATTAGTTATTCTTTCTTACCATATAACTTCCTCTATTTTACGTAGGCACCAGTTAATGAAATGTGTATAGTGTCCCGAAGCTGAACATTAGTTATTCTTTCATACCATATAAGTTCCTCTATTTTACGTAGGCACCAGTTAATGAAATGTGTATAGTGTCCCGAAGCTGAACATTAGTTATTCTTTCATACCATATAACTTCCTCTATTTTACGTAGGCACCAGTTAATGAAATGTGTATAGTGTCCCAAAGCTGAACATTAGTTATTCTTTCATACCATATAACTTCCTCTATTTTACGTAGGCACCAGTTAATGAAATGTGTATAGTGTCCCAAAGCTGAACATTAGTTGTTCTTTCATACCATATAACTTCCTCTATTTTACGTAGGCACCAGTTAATCAAATGCTTGTAGTGAATGAATGCTTGTTTTAACCGTTCTCCATGTTTTCGCTGCATACAGCAGTACTGATGTGACAGACGAATTATTCATTTTAAGTGTAATGCCATTTTTTAATTATTTTGACCACCACAAATGTCCCATTGCTTGCGAACATAAAAGGCAAAAGAAGTTTTAATAGCACTGTTCCCCGAAGGGTGAGGTAATCATTATGCCAAGGCCCGCCTTTTTTGTCCTAAACACCTTCTGGTACCCGTTTGTAGGCCTGGTCAAGTTGTGGACCTCGGTCAGTTTTTCGAAACAGCCTGGGTGGCCACTCTAACTTCTGAACAAAGAACTATCTTCTTTATCTTCAGCATTCCGAGCCCTTGAGGTTCATTGCTGCAAATATCAGCCGCCTCCAATCATCTCTCTGCGTTCTTTGTTTTGTTGTTGAAAATCTGAAATGAGGCTCCATCTCTTTTAGTTGTGCTCCAAGTTTCAGAGCCATATAACACGATTGACCTAATCTTGGGTTTGCGAGATAGAAACTTTGACTTTTGCAGATGTTGAAGGGCATAGTATACTTTATTTCCAGATTTTATTCTAGATTGTATTTTTTCTATCAGCATGTTAGGGCAGTTGAAGTTTGCACCCAAATACTTATATGTTCCCGTTCGTTTGATTTTCTTGTCATCAATTGTATGTGTACATCCATTCTCTGTATTGTAATCATATATTCTATTCTGTCTTATCTTGAATAATAACTAGTCCCATTTATTAAGCTGTTTTTAAGAGAGTCAGTGTTTTTACAGTCTCTAGTTCATTTTCTCGAACGATATCTATGTCATCTGCATATCCAGGCATTTTTGTAGATTCTCCTATAGTACACTCTTGTTTCAATTTCCTTTTAATTTTTTCAGGACCAAGTTGAAAATAAGTAGTCCTCCCATTTGGGGGTTGAAGCCAGGAGCCGACACTCCCACCTTCGTAAAACTTCATTTCGTCTCGAAACAAATATCTAACCCTCGATTTCGGATAAATTTAAACGGACAATGAACAAAGTACTATGACTTTTACAATTCTGGCTTACGCATCTGGTCGCGGTGGAGTAACGGCCGCTTTTCCTCACCTTTAGGAGCATTGGGTATATAGAGTTAGACCTAGATTTGATGGACCGATTGGTACTCGGGTGAGTGATGTGGTCAGCATCAGGCTGGTCATCTTTTACTTCCCATGAATTTACCTGGGACCCACTTAAGGCTGGTCGATATGGGAATCAAGATCATTTTTGGAAGAAAAAACCCGACCGAGTCCGCGACTTTCGGTTCTGCAGATGAGTTTCTGGCCGCTACACCACGGCGGTTCCCAACGGTACGCAGTACCGTCACCTTGTAAAGGTATTATTTCAGCGCTACTGTATCTTCTTCTTCTTCGCGTTCACCAGCTGTAAACTGTGGCGGAAAGTTCTGGTTGTTCATCCACTTCTGGACTGCAGTCCTGCTCCAAAGCCTGAGTGTTGCGCGTGCATCTGTTTTACATACGGGACTCATTTGTATGCAGACTGCTGGTTCCTTGCCTCTTAGGCAGATTCACTCCGACTTTGATGGAAGCTCCCAATTAGTCGACTCTTACGACATGCTTTTGGGTAGGCAGAGGGTCTATTCTTGTTTTCCCTACAATAGGGCCCTGGAATCCACACGAGGAACGCTACTGTATAAGATACTTAATGATGAGTACTCTTTACCCTTTGTTAGACACATTGTCAATGCTAACGTTTTTTTCAGTTTGAACACATGCCCGCGAAAATCTGAGAACTACCAAAATATGAAAGGAAAACTAAACACAATGAGATAATTCGTCATGAACATATATGGGATTGAGTCACAAGGGTTGAGGAGATCAGAGAAATACCTGTATAGACTGCAGTATGATAAAAAACGTGGAGATATTTTGGGCACACTCTGAGATTAATTAAACACAGCATTACAAAATAGGCACTGAAATGGTAAACAACCGGTCTGGGGAAAATAGAACGTCCAAGAGAAACACTAAGGAGAAACACTGAGGAGAAACACTAAGAAGAAACACTGAGGAGAAACACTGAAGAGAAACACTAAGGAGAAACACTAAGGAGAAACACTGAGGAGAAACACTAAGGAGAAACACTAAGGAGAAACACTAAGGAGAAACACTGAGGAGAAACACTAAGGAGAAACACTGAGGAGAAACACTAAGGAGAAACACTGAGGAGAAACACTAAGGAGAAACACTGAGGAGAAACACTAAGGAGAAACACTGAGGAGAAACACTGAGGAGAAACACTAAGGAGAAACACTAAGGAGAAACACTGAGAAACACTTGAGAAGAAACACTAAGGAGAAACACTAAGGGAGAAAACACTAAGGAGAAACACTAAGGAGAAACACTGAGGAAACACTGAGGAGAAACACTAAGGAGAAACACTAAGGAGAAACACTAAGGAGAAACACTAAGGAGAAATACTAAGGAGAAACACTGAGGAGAAACACTGAAGAGAAACACTGAGGAGAAACACTAAGGAGAAACACTAAGGAGAAACACTGAGGAGAAACACTAAGGAGAAACACTGAGGAGAAACACTGAGGAGAAACACTAAGGAGAAACACTGAGGAGAAACACTGAGGAGAAACACTAAGGAGAAACACCGAGGAGAAACACTAAGGAGAAACACTGGGGAGAAACACTAAGGAAAAACACTAAGGAGAAACACTGAGGAGATCACTGAGGGGAAACACTAAGGAGAAACACTGAGGAGAAACACTGAGGAGAAACACTAAGGAGAACCACTGAGGAGAAACACTAAGGAGAAACACTGAGGAGAAACACTAAGGAGAAACACTGAGGAGAAATACAGGAGAAACACTGAGGAGAAACACTGAGGAGAAACACTAAAGAGAAACACTGAGGAGATTAAAGAGAAATACCGAGGAGAAACACTAAGGAGAAATACAGGAGAAACACTGAGAAGAAACACTAAGGAGAAACACTAAGGAGAAATACTAAGGAGAAACACTAAGGAGAAATACTAAGGAGAAACACTGAGGAGAAACACTGAAGAGAAACACTGAGGAGAAACACTAAGGAGAAACACTAAGGAGAAACACTAAGGAGAAACACTAAGGAGAAATACTAAGGAGAAACACTGAGGAGAAACACTAAAGAGAAACACTGAGGAGAAACACTAAGGAGAAACACTAAGGAGAAACACTGAGGAGAAACACTAAGGAGAAACACTGAGGAGAAACACTGAGGAGAAACACTAAGGAGAAATACAGGAGAAACACTGAGGAGAAAGCACTAAGGAGAAATACTAAGGAGAAACACTGAGGAGAAACACTGAGGAGAAACACTGAGGAGAAACACTGAGGAGAAACACTGAGGAGAAACACTGAGGAGAAACACTGAGGAGAAACACTAAGGAGAAACACACTAAAGAGAAAAACACTGAGGAGAAAACACTAAGGAGAAATACAAGGAGAAACACTGAAGGAGAAAACACTGAAAGAGAAACACTAAGGGAGAAAACACTGAGGAGAAACACTAAGGAGAAACACTGAGGAGAAACACAAGGAGAAACATTAAAGAAAAACACTGAGGAGAAACACTAAAGAGAAACACTGAGGAGAAACACTAAAGAAAACCCAAGGAGAAACACTAAGGAGAAACACTAAGGAGAAACACTAAGAAGAAACACTAAGGAGAAACACTGAGGAGAAACACTAAGGAGAAACACTAAGGAGAAACACTGAAGAGAAACACTAAGGAGAAACACTAAGGAGAAACACTGAAGAGAAACACTAAGGAGAAACACTGAAGAGAAACACTAAGGAGAAACACTAAGGAGAAACACTGAAGAGAAACACTAAGGAGAAACACTAAGGAGAAACACTAAGGAGAAACACTAAGGAGAAACACTGAAGAGAAACACTAAGGAGAAACACTAAGGAGAAACACTGAAGAGAAACACTAAGGAGAAACACTGAAGAGAAACACTAAGGAGAAACACTAAGGAGAAACACTGAAGAGAAACACTAAGGAGAAACACTAAGGAGAAACACTAAGGAGAAACACTAAGAAGAATATTCTTATGAGAGGCTTAAAATGCTGGGCTGAATTATGTTTCAGATACCGAGAAAGTTGCAGGCAGTGGAGGGGGTGAAGGAGGTGGAGGAATCGAATGCGAGCCCTATGTGCCGTCTAATTTCACAAAAGGGTGATGATGTGGTGAGTACCGGGACCTGTGGTTTTTTTTTTCGTAGGGGACACACAGACCTGCAACAGACTATAAATATCTACATATATGTGTGACATTCTTATATACACACACACACGTAATATATATATATATATATATATATATATATATATATATATATATATATATATATATATATATATGTGTGTGTGTGTGTGTGTGTGTGTTTGTGTGTGTATGTGTGTGTGTGTGTTTGTGTGTATATGTGTGTGTGTGTTTGTGTGTATGTGTGTGTTTATGTGTATGTGTGTGTGCATGCGTCTGCGTTCATGATGATAGGAATGAGAAGCACTCAGGCAGGAGAAGAGATTTAACAAACCTAAGATAGAAGGTACACTTGGTGTGAGAAAGAACACGACAGCACAAAGACTGACAACCAAATGCAACAATAGTCTGAACTAGAGCAACATCATCAAACATCAGTGACCACACAGATCTACCACATTCTCTTTCTCTTTTCTGCAGTTGGCCCGCAGTGTTGTGCTTTACAGCTAGACTGCGATATTTGCATTTTCAGTCCAAAACATCATGTTCACAATATCCTTTATTAGTCATATTTTACGACATGCTTTTTAAGGAGAAGCTAGTATTAACTCCCCCCCCCCCCCCCCCCCCCCGAAAATGGGGCCTCACACATGGAAACAACATCCTTTAACCACTATGAAAAATATGTAGATACACAGAGACATACAGAAATCTGAACAAAAGCGAACCGCACACAAAGCACAGTAGACACCGGTAAGTGACACCACACTGCAACTTACGGCCCAAGATAATCCTTGGAAGGCATCAAAGTCACGGTGACTGGCGCCCATCCTGCAGTGCCACAGGAGGACCTGGTGATGTCTGCAACACGGCGCCTGCCAGCATTGTTTCCTACCACTAGACTTAGTCACTGCCTGCCTGCACTAGGTCAATAGGTCGGTGGTCGCAAATTTAGACACGCACCGGTACAGGGGAGAAAAGGATTTGTTTGTGGCAGTGGCGGCGGAGTCGAGTGACGAGCTGGTGGGGGTGCTGTAGGCATACGTGTGGCATAAGCGTGCACTGCAGAGGGGTGGGGGATCTACGGGACAACAGGGGTTTTGTCTTGCTAAGGGACTGACTCTATCTATCTATCTATCTATCTATCTATCTATCTATCTATCTATCTATCTATCTATCTATCTATCTATCTATCTATCTATCTATCTATCTATCTATCTATCTATCTATCTATCTGTCGCTGGCCCACGTGGGTAAATACACTGATTTAGTGAGGGTGTGGGTTTGAACCTTAACAATGCCCACCCACGTGAGAAACTGGACTATTATCTAAGCTATGTTGATCCTAGACAGTCCTGGATAGCCAAGAAAACAGCGAGTGGCTCGTTCCATGAAATGAAAGTTGCTGTACTTGTATCCACAGGAGTAGGAGAAGGGATAGATAGATATCTGGATACACCCACTGTGATATAATCCAGGTGCTCATTTAACCCCTCCGACTGCTCTCCTCTCCTGGCATTACTTAAAAGCCCCCATCAAGTGATTTAAATATTTGTTAGCTGAAGTAAACTAATATGCACAAAGACACTTGAACCTAAGTACACAATTTAATCAACTATGTGTTAACAACATGAAAAAGATTTATTTGAATAAATCGAAATTAAAATGAACTTGTTTAGGCTAGTAGAGTTGAAATGATGTGGATGATGAGATCATAAAGGTATTGGAAAGTAACAACCTTTGGACAGTTCTCGGCTTGAGACCCTGCCTATCTTTTCCAGTTTGTCGTCCTCACTGCTTTCTGCAGGTCGTTACACTCGACGGTCGGCAAATAATGGATGCCTACTAGTCCCTGCCCAATGTGGGAACTGGAGAATGAAGAAACAAGCGCATATTTGTAGTATCTGCTCTAGATGTACACTAAGCATGTATATTATAATAACATCAAACATGTTTATTTAAATAAAACATTTCATCTCTCCCTCATGCTCACATTCACTCCTGTCCAATTTGGAAGGGCTTATGTCTCACATTCCAACTGTTACATCTTCTGCCTTCCTCTACACGTCCTGTAATGATAGTCAAGTCTTCTACGTCAGGTGCCATCTCTCGTACAGACTCAAAATGACAATCAGTCAGACAGAACCAGTTCTGGAATCTATGCTTGGAACAATCGACGCGCCCAGAAAGCTAACAATATTTCTGAGGCGAATCAAATACCAAATCTCAAGGATTTTCTCTCCGGGATCAATCTCCGCATTAGCCTCCCGAGAGTTAAACACATTTCAGTGTGCAAGCTGTATGTAATACAGATTCACATTAACCACACGTGAAAGATTGCCAGAGT
>CAJHNH020000998.1:7500-16552 GCA_905116865.2 Candidula unifasciata | reverse complement strand
GTTCTCATGCGGGTGATCTGCGTTAGAATTAGTCGTAAGGTGTTCGAAGGTATGTCAAAGATAAAAGTCATTACCTGCACAAGTCGTGACGACTACAAGCTTGAAATGTTTAGGTTCACGACCCTCTCCAACCCCCCCTACCCCCCCCCTCCCCCCCGCCTAATTTCCGCCCCTTCCCTGCCCCGTCTGATACCTGCCGAAATCGTGGTGGTCAAAGTAACGTTTTCCGTCCCATACACACTGTGACTGGCCTTTCATTCACTCTTGCTCACCTTTCCCACGCGCTAGTCTAAGATACAGGGAAGTCGCCCTGTATTCTGTTATGTATATAGTGCGCGTCGTATGAGCGGTCAGGTACACATTGGTTTAATCTTTGTTCTGAGCGGCTGGTGAGATTGCATATATTCTAGACTTCCGACTTCAAGTACGACATAAATTTAATTCAATTGTCACCGCTGACGACCGACAAGGAGGGCCGACCGAAAATTGTTAACAGCTCTGAAAATAAATATTAAAAAAAAACTATACATAAATAATAATTCTACAAACAGCTACAAACACCACATGAATGAACGTGAAACGTAACGATGCATAGCTGGTGGATGGGATCTACCAGGCAGGAACAGGCGGAAACAAAAATATAACTGAGTGTGGACCAGTTCGTCTTTAACATTTTTTACCCGTGTGGACCAGCAGGGCAGGGGAAATTCTTTCGCTGGCCGCCTGACAGCTAACCAAATACTGAAACAAACAAGAAATATAGATGGGATGGAGAACACAATGAAATGCGATCTTTTCTGCTGTTCAGAGATAAACAACATGTGATCTATGTGTGGCCTACACAGTCTCTCACGCTTTGCAGCAATGAGGTGCCGAAATCACTGGCCCTTTGGTGATTAGGTCCACGTGTTTCTGAGCCCACCGGAGATATCCGCGGTCACCAGTGGTCTGGGACAACTGTTTGAAGAACACTGATATAGTCCGCGGGGTAGGTCTTGGTTTTTCTGTCTGCCCTACCTGTCCACATTTTGCAACAGCCAGCAGTTTTTTGGTGGTAAACCGCACAGTTTCTGCCTGGGTTATTTTTACCTGCCAGTGTCCAAAATCTGTACCCTAGAAAAGGCTGCAGGGCCCGGACCCGGGTTGGGGTGGGGGTGGGGTGGGAGAGAAATTCAGCATAAATCACACCTTCTTATCGCTATACAGCAGTGATTCTCAACCTTTTAAATGCCGCAACCCTTTAATACAGTTCTTCATGTTGTGGCAACCCTCAACCATACAATTATTTTCGTTGCTACTTCATAACTTCTGTGAATATTTGTTTTCCGATGGTCTTTGGCCACCCCCGTGAAAGGGTCGTTCAACCCTCAAAAGGGTCGCAATCCACAGGTTGAGAACCCCTGCTATACACGGTGTGTGGTGTCACTCTGTCTGCTGTTGTTGTTTTCTGGATGTTTATCTTCTTTAAATCCTCGATGCCCACAACAATTAATGTTTGTAACAAGTCTGTCTGTCTGAAAGTCTGTTGAGTGGCAAGCATGTTTTCAAGATTCCGGATAGTTAGCAGCCTTGGATATTTCTTCCAGGGGTTCCGGTATGTTGGGAAACGAAGAGACAGATAGAATGGTTGGTTCCGCAGCACTTGGTGGTGGTTTGATGCAGAACAAGCTAGACGTTGTGAAGGTCCTTTGGGAGCCAGTGAGCAGTGCGGAAACACACATAGCTCATTTGCCGTTTGGTGAGAAGGGTGTTACGAAGACTGATCAGAGATCTGGAGGACGCTCAACTCCCAAGGAAAAGCTGGGATGGAAGCACGATCATACTCTTATTGGTATTGTCGGCACTGAAACACTGCGCTGGCTGATGCAGATTTGAACAGAGCTTATATGGAAAGATCGATCCGGAGTGCTGTGAGGTCGATTCTTAATTCTTGTTGGCATTCACCGTTTCTAAACACGAGTGGATATATATTCACGCGCGCGCGTTCGTGTGTGTGTGCGTGTGTGTGTTCGCGCATGCAGACGAAATATGCCGTTTGTTTTGTGAGCGTACGTGTATGCACATCACCGTAAGTACAGCCAAGCCAAAATGAAGACATTCAGTTGACTACAATTTCATGTAGATATTCCCACTGTCATAGACATCAGAAGGAGAGAGTCATAATTTTTCGGCCATGTTATGAGAAGAGGGAAAATAGAACATGTGGTGACCACTGGAAAGATCTGTGGAAGGAGGGATAGAGGAAGACAACGAGAGAAGATTCTTGACAGTCTTGTTGCATGGCATGGAGGTGTATCGGCACACGAACTAATACATGCTGCAGGAGATCGCGGATTGTGGAGAGGCATGATCGCGTGGAGATTGTATACAGGCATGTCCCCCCCCCCCCCCTTCCCTAATGGGGCCCGGACCCCCACTCGGAACTTAAATTGACCTTGTTTCTCTCACACAGCCTAAAATAGACACAAGTCGATTCCCTGGAAATAAAAGCGCCGGCGTTGTTTTGACCACATCATGTCAGAACGTCATTATGAACACACACATACATATGTATGTGTCCACATAGATGTGCATAAATACAGAGTTAGCCAAAATGTATAGACAGTAATCACCCAGCAGTGAAATGCATAAACATTTTCATAGAGGCTACTTGTTTAAAACGTCATCATTACATCACACATTTCGCCATAATTAAATCGAATAACTTTAGCTATGTATTTTGGTTATGAAAGGTGTCTGGATCCCTTTAGAATAGCAAATAACTTAACCAAAAACCGACTGAAAAGACAAAGCTTTCACCATCTATCAAAATTGTACTACACAAAAAAACAGAGACATCCTCTCTAAAGATGGTAAATGATCCAGGCATACAGCATAGACCTACAGCCTAAATATACAGTCACAACAACAATTCCAGGCATAGACAGAAAGGCTGAAGAATGTGACCTAGTACTGCGTGCAAAGACCCTTGAACATGTCTACAACTGTTATCCAAAACCCGAATGGACACACGTATACACCGATGGATCATTGGAGGGAGCAGACAAAAATGGAGGAGCTGGATCGGTCATCATGCTGCAAGATGGGACCACAGTAGAAACGTCATGCGCCTCCGGAAGACTCTCATCCAACTTCAGAGCAGAGCAGCAAGCAATTATTGATTCAGCCAAAGTGCTCAAGGAAAGAAAAATTAAAAACAGCAAAATTGTTTTCCTTTGTGACTGCATGTCAGTCCTCCAGGCGACTCATAGGGATCCATAAGACAACATGGAAAGAGAACTGACCCGCCAGCTAAACAGACTCACAGAAAACAATCAAATCGTTCTCCAGTGGACCCCGGCTCACTGCGGCATACCAGGAAATGAGGTAGCAGACAGACTTGCAAAAATGGAACAAAGGAGAAACAACACACCCATTCATTGTCATTACCAGAAATCAGAACACTTATCAAAGGAAAATACAAGGGATTGTGGAAGAGAACAAACTAACAGTAAACATCCACAAGACCCTATCAGCAGACTCAACAAAAAGCAACATACAACAATTTTCCGTCTACATACAGGACTCTACAGGCTCAACTACCACATGCACAAAATAAAGATTGTACAGAGCTCCCAGTGTGCCTGTCAAACATGACCCCAAACACCTCAGCACATTCTGCAGACCTGCCCACTCTACCTGCAACTTCGAAAAGACACCTGGCCTCAAGAGCAAAGTGTGCAGAGCAAGCTATGGGGAACCATGCAGGACCTGCTGCTGACATGCGAGTTCATAGAGGCAACCCACGTGATGGTCTGATCTGAGCATACGAAACCGAACGCAAAGAAGAAGAAGAAGAAGAAAATCCTTTGAGCACCAATAGTAACTTTTTTGTGTGTGGTGCTCATATTTTTGTAAGTCTGTTTTACATTCGTTACCGTTTGTGAGTGTTTTTGTGGTGTTTTGGGTGAGTGCGTTCAACACGTTTATTGAAAAATAAAAACGGAACATAAAGAATGATTTGATTTGATTTGATTCAAGAACCGACAAAACAGCAATCAGGGCATTTCCATAAGCGCCCCGTCCCCATCTTCAGCAGCCAGCGAAGAGTTCCGATACTAATGGTGCCAGTAGCATTCCGATTAAACGTACGTCTTGCCTTTCCTCTGAGCCTCGAGCATCTGCCAGAACCTCTCGCCACTCCCTACTGCATCAATCTCACCAGACTGTGTTGATCCATCTGCTCCTCCGAACTGTACAGGCTCTCCCACAAGGCACTAACCACGTCTGCCTTATTATGTATCAGTATTCCACCAAGTTGTGCGCAGAGCCAGCCAGTCTATCCGCCTGTTCAGTTCCCAACACACCGGCGTCCCCCGGTGAAAAAAACTCCAGACAATACTCCTTACCCGTGGCCTCCGCAGCGAAGCATGCCACTCTGCACGAAGCATACCTGTTCTGATCTTCCTCAGCATGCTTTCTGAATCAGTTATAATCACGATGTGTGTGTGTGTCGTGTTCTCTAGCCAGCGGAAAGCTGCAGTGACCGCCTCCACCTCCATTCTTAAGCTGGATGTTGTGGTATCATATGCTAGGCTTTCCTGCACCAAACATCGACCATTAACTTTTGCTAGGAAGCCCTAAGCACTTCTTTTGCCTCTTGACACTGAACATAAAGAAAGATTGAGAAAAAGGAGAGAGGGGGAGAGAGAAAGGAGAGAGACTACTCATTAATTTAGGACCCACTTACTCGTGGGACCCTGGGTCTCGGGAAATACTGCTGTTCTGCCGTGCCAGACCGTGGACAGTATTTCTTCTTGATGTCAGCACGTCCTGGTATAAACTGTAGGCGTTTGTCTTTATTTGCTGCTAGGGGCCACTTGCATTCTCCACACTGGATATCTCTTCTTCTGTGTGATGATTCGCATGGGATTTGATTACAACTGTTGCACTGGACCTCCCAAAAGCAGGGGGGCGTTGTCCTCGTCACTGGCAGTTGTATCTTCCTTGATCTTCTTCTTCGGTGTGTTTTGTTTGTCATGTTCGACTGGAGCTGTTGCTGTCGGGGATGTTTCATTTGAGCTAACTTGTTGCCGGTTCCTTTTGTTCTTGTTTGCTTTCTTCTTTTTTGGTGTGGTCTCCTGGTCAACGGTAGCTTGTGTGTTCTCTTCCTCTGTAGAGAACTGTGCGGTTTGGGAAGGAGCTCCTCCTTGAAGCTGCTCTTCCGCTTCCTGAGTGGCGTAGTTCTTCGGTGGAGACTCTGTCAGCAGTGGGAAATCCTCCTCTTGAAAGAGTGTTTTTGCTGGTGCTGGCACGGGCGTCTTCTCCTTGTTGGGCACTTGTTGGCCCAGTGGTCATTCTGCTCGCGGTGTGGACAATTTGTCCTTCTGCCTGGCACAGTGATCCAGAGCTGGTGCTTGCCTCCGGGAAATTCAGGATTTCTCATGTTCACATAATGAGGAATTGACTTTTTCTCCCCCACTAAGGCGTACCATCTGTCTTTGTCATATCTGGCTTGATATACTTCGGGATCGACGTCGCCTGTTATTCCTCCAGCTATCTTCTTGGCTGTCTGCTCGGTGGTTGTGATCGGCATCCAATGCATGCATACTTTTTTTAAATTTTTTATCTTGGTGTTCTAGCTGTACGTCCACACCTTCAATGGTCGTCCAAGTTTGTCGAACTTTGCCTTGTAAGCCTCTCCTGTAAATACATCATTTGTATCTTGTATGCATCTGTTCGGGGCTGTGTAAATTTAGTATCAACATGTTAAAACAGGTTGTTATTTTAAAAACTCCACGCAATACATTGCTACAGTAATCTTTTTACAGACCGAAACTATCGTACGTGAAGATAAATTTCCCTGCTGGGCGATTGCTGTGTGTACTTTTGTTTGGTTGTTAATGAAGTGTTCGTTTTAATCCAGGTTGCGTTAAAAAGGGTTTATTGTATTTCATGCAGCATAGACTGGTGTTGGTTTTTCTGTGGCTCTGTGTACGTTGTGACCCCCTCACCTTTTCAGTCTAGGGACCTTTAGCGTAGGGGAGAGAACTTGAATAATCACATAACAAAAACACCTGCAGACAAAAAGACAATGACAAGGGAGGTAATTGCAGTAATGGCAGTGATAGCAGTAGGAGTAGTTGCGGTGATAGAAGCGGTAGTAGGGGCATTAGGGGTAGAAGTAGTGGTGGTGGTGGTATTAAAAGTAGTGGTGGTAGTAGCAGTAGTGGTAGTGGTGGTGGTGGTAGCACTAGTAAATAGTATTACTGGTTGTGGAAGTAGTATTGATTGTAGTAGTAGTGGTGGTAGTAGCAGTGGTAGTGGTAGTAGATGTCGTCATCATGGTTGTATCACCACTTACGTCCTTTTCAGGACGTAATTTTTTCTTGTTTGAAGCCCCACTCTGGCTTTTGTCAGGGGCCGCAATATAGGCAGGCCATAAATATGGCCAATTGTCTGAACGCGGTTTCTGGGACCTCTCCACGGTGATCCTCATCCGCATGGTGGCACTTTGTGTCATCGGGTGTTTATCGCTTGTGTGATGTCCTGGTGGGGTAGAAAGTCAGTCAGTAGGTGCCATAATAGTAGCATTGGCAGTGGTAGCTGCAGTAGTAGTAGTAGTGGTGGCGATAACACTAGTAAGTAATGTTACTGGTGGTGGTATTAGCGGTAATAGTGGTTATGGTAGCAATATTAGTGGTTGTGCTAAAATGGTGGTGGGTATAGTAGTGGTAGCAATAGCAGTATCAATTACGATAGATATAACAGCATTATTAGACCGAAAAAGACAAGAATGACGACTACAGCAAACTCTTCATTGTTTGATTATTACCGTAACTAAACTGGCTGCTTCTACAGTACCTACACAAGTCTACAGTACCTACACAAGTCTACAGTACCTACACAAGTCTACAGTACCTACACAAGTCTACAGTACCTACACAAGTCTACAGTACCTACACAAGTCTACAGTACCTACACAAGTCTACAGTACCTACACAAGTCTACAGTACCTGCACAAGTCTACAGTACCTACACAAGTCTACAGTACCTACACAAGTCTACAGTACCTACACAAGTCTACAGTACCTGCACAGGAACAACAAAAATAACAATGTTCTTCTGTGCGTTCGCCGCTGGCAAACTATGACAGAAAGTTTTGCCTGTTCGTCCAATCCTGGACTTAGATCTTGTTCAAGAACTGGAGTTTTGAGTGCACATCTGTTTTCTTGATCTGGCTTACTTGTATGCAAACTGTTGGTTCTTCAGGTACATGCATTCCTATTTGTAAGCTAACACCACTAAGTATTGGCCTTGTACGACATACTTGGGGAACAACGAGTCCTATCTATCTTAACCATCCCCCCCCCTCCCCTTTTCCCGTTCCAAAAGAAAAGCGCTTCGAAACTAACACAGGTGAAATTAATAGTATATCCGAAATATATTCGATAATATTTTATAATTAAATGTTCAATTCAGCATGTTAGACTATAAACATTACATTCAGAAACAGGATTAGTAAAGCTACACTGTTTTTTTTTTTTTTTAAGTAGGGCATGGGCACCTTGGCTGTACAGGCACGTCCGGCTCCAGCTGACGGACCGGGCTGCTGACGTCACCGGGTCGGGCTAAGGATACGTGAACGCATTGTTAGCCTGACCCGGTGACGTCAGCAGTATGGCCCTCAGCTGGAGCCAGTCGTGATACAAGACTGTAGTTAATTTGTTGGCTTTCCATCTAGGATGCGACTGTTTTTGAGATTGCAAGAGTCTAGTGGGAAAAGACGGATATAATAATAATAAATGAATAAATCAAGAAGTGACATCATTGTACTTGGGACATTCCAAAACTTACTCCGACCCCCTTTTCCTGTAGTCAACCAAGAGTTGACACCAGTTGCAACCTGATTAAAGTCCGACTATCTACACTCCGTCCCACCCATCTCCCCCCTCCATTAGGGGTGTTGAATATTTACCAGAATCTCTAATCACCCCTGTCTAATTAGTCCTTAAATGTGTGTGAAATCTTTGTCTATGCTTTTGTAATATTCATTTGAATCCATTGAGCCTTCACAACGTCCACTTTATCATACATAGTCCATAGGGGAGCGGCAGCAGCTAATCTATCAGCATTTTTTGTTACCCTCACACCTTAATCTCCTACATAGCAACACTAAGAAATCGGGAACATGACAGCGCATCAGAAATGTTGCTTACAGACATATCGATCTTGATTTCTGTTCATCCCTCATCAATCAGGTGCCTTCCTAACTATTCAGGTTGGCTGCAATGGATCAACACGCTCTGTCTCTTGTCTGGGTTTAACACTTTCTGACATTCCGTTCGTCCATCTCTTGGTGTTGTCCTCCAGCTTGTATCGTTGTCTACCCCTTGCTCTCTTGTGCTCGATCATTCCCTCCAATAAAGGCGTATTGTGTCTTTTAATGTGACCAGAATATTTCAGCTATCTCTTCTTTATTTATTTCAGTAATTCTCTTTGCATCTGTGTATATTATTGTTTTTGCTTCCATGAAATCCCACCTATTCTTCTATATATCCATTTTTCCAGAGACGATTCGATTTTTTAGTTGACTGACTGACTGACTTTCTACCCCACTAGGACATCACACAAGCGATAAACACCCGATGACACAATGTGCCACCATGTGGAGAGGTCCCAGAAACCGCGTTCAGACTTTAGGCCATATATTGCGG
The DNA here is from genome assembly GCA_905116865.2 of Candidula unifasciata. NCBI lineage: Eukaryota > Metazoa > Mollusca > Gastropoda > Stylommatophora > Geomitridae > Candidula > Candidula unifasciata. The sequence goes on along the minus strand of CAJHNH020000998.1, from coordinate 7,856 downwards.
CCCCTGGCAAAAGCCAGAGTAGGACTTCAAATAAAGAAACATTTTATCCTAAGAACGACGAGAGATATAACTATTTTTTTTTTCTTATTTTTTAGTAATGTCATCTTTTTCCATGTTTGTGTACGATGCAGCAAGATTGAATGTACATAATATTTGGTGATTCTCGTTTTTAACATGATGTTTATCTCTCTAGGTGTCAATAATTTCCGCATCTTATTGAAAGCAGATTGAGCCATTCCTGAGATAGCGTTGATTTAGTATATCAGAACATCTTGGATAGAAATATAGCAATCCTCTGAGATAAAGAAGCAATGTACTGAGGCGAGTAATATAAATAACATCGTATGTACTTGTAG
>CAJHNH020000998.1:0-2500 GCA_905116865.2 Candidula unifasciata | reverse complement strand
GCGTATTCTGAGATACAATTTTGTGAATAAATGCTTTGTTAAAAATTAAACGTTTACTAAATGACAGAAGTCTTAAGTGGCTATAGAGATGATTTGTGTCGATATCTGAAACCAGGCGTAAAGCGCGATTTTGAAGGGAACTGTCTTTTAACATTAGATTTTGCGCAACCATCCTTAATTGTTGAACAGTAGTCGACATGTGTTTGGATATAGGATGCGTAAAATATGTTGTATGTATCATACAAGTGCTAAAGTGCTAAATTTTGGCAAGCTGATAAACTGTTTGTGCTATTTTCTTTGTTATGGCATAAACATGAGAATTCCAAGTTAAATGATTGTCACTTGTAAGGCCTAATGTTTTATGCTCAGTTACATTAACAATAGGTGATTGGTCTATGTAAAGCTGAAGTGGTGGCTTGTGCAGTGCTAATATCTGAAACTTTTGACTTGTTGTTATAAGCATCGATTTGGTTTATTTATGTTAACTTGCATGCAATTGCTATTGCTCAGTTTAAAAAGATGATCTACCTCTTTATATAAAGAACTTTCCAACTCATTAAATTTCTCATGACTAGTATATATTGTACAGCAATCAGATCGTATGTTATAATGAGATGTAATGGAAGGTCGTGGTGGACCTGGAGTGGATCCCTCGGACACGCCTTGACTTATCTGAGTGGATTCTGACAGACAGTTATTGAAGGACACTACTTGCCGTCTATCAGATACAAATGACCGCGTTAATTTTACCGAGTTGACGTTAATTTTCAAGGTTTTTAATTTGGTAATGAGAATAGCATGATCAAACATCTGGAAGGCTTTCTTCAAGTCTACAAACACTGCACCACAAATGTTAGCACTGTTGATATTAAACTGCTAGTTGTCAGTAATTTTTGTCAAGGCGATATGGCAAGAATGTTTGAGCCTGAAGCCTGATTGACTATCGATTATTTTTTTTTTTTTAAAGTTAAATGCTGCAGTGTAATTTTATGCATGTTTTTCTCTAACGGTTTTGATAGTGACGATCTGAGAGAAATTCGTCTGTAATTACCCGAAAAGTTACTGACTTCTCAGCCAGGTCTAAGCAGCTTGAAATGCTGACGGAAAGTAGTTTTTGGTAAGATATTGATTGTTAATGAACGTTAAGGAATAACTAATAACTAGTGCAGCACATCGAAGAATTGGATGACTGACTCCGTCCGAGCCAGATGAGTTTATTTGCTTGAGGTTGGAGAGATGTTTATATAATACATCAACAGACACAAGGGCCATCTCAGAAGGGAAAAGTTGTAGGTCACTTTCCCTCACCGTATGATGCTGGTAAGCTCAAGTCCCACTGTGAGTCCGGTATTGTGGACTTTAAATTCTTTATTTATGATTTAAAGAAAAAAACTGAAATCACCTCACGTTAGAGATTTCGACATTGATCTGTCTGAAGGTTTCTTTTTAGTTAGCGTGGTAATAGCCTTCCATATATCTGCACTATTTGTTTTGTCTGTAATTAATTGTGTAAAATGGTATTTCTTGTTTTTACGAAATTAAATATTGTACTTTGTTTCTCAGTTTACGGTAAAGTTTCGAAATGTTTATTCTTCTGTACCGTATCTGGTTCTCTCATACTTCCCAGAACTTCGCTAATAATCCACGGCGATTTTGTTTGATTTTTCACTCTGATTTCTGTAATTAGCACATATTTATCGAAACACTGTAGGGGCTGAGGACCATTCTGATGTTAGACAAGGGACATTAAACAGACCCTGGATATAAAGAAATACTATCGAACAATAGGCAGGCTATCAAGCAATTTCCGGCAAAAGACCACAGTTCTCAAAGTTAGCTGCAAATTCTCTTAAGGGTGCAAATTAGTGCAAGTTGCTACATGATTATCATTGAGAATGTCACATTATTAATAATAATAAAATCACAACAACAACTACAGTGAATAGATAAAGGCAAATAAGGAAGAAGTTTAACTCTTGCAGTCCTAAGGAACGCACCATAAGTTGACAGGTTCCTAGAAACCCAGTGAACGCAAGATGCTTCGATTTTACGTCTCTTGTACTCCTTGACACCTCATGCTAAACACCTAGGGACTAAACGAGTTGGGGAGGGGGGGGGATTGGAAGGAGGGGGCGGGGGAGAACGTCCAGACTGCATTGTCATTAGGATATGATAACTGTAGCATTGAAAAAAATTAAAAATGGGCATAATGGAAGCAGCACTAGATAGAGGTCGACCACACAAACATGAATTGATAGGATATCTAAAAGTGTTAAGTACCCGCACCTACATAGCACCTGCCAAGGCGCGCACTCTATGCCTTTTCAAAACCAGACGCTGAAAGGCGAACACGACCAGAGAAGAAGAAAACAAAGAAGAAGAAGAAGAAGAGAAGAAGAAGAGGAAGAAAGATGAGGAGGAGGCGAAGAAGAAGAAGAAGAAGAAGAAGAAGAAGAAGAAGAAGAAGAAGAAGAAGAAGGATGAGGAGTAGGAGGCGAAG
>CAJHNH020000997.1:209405-389660 GCA_905116865.2 Candidula unifasciata | reverse complement strand
AATGGGCACGTTAGCAATCAGGAAGCCAAGTAAACACACTAAGCTGAATTATCTGATTAAAAGGTACCTGTGAACCGAAAGGGAGCTGCAGTAGTGTCGTGCTATTTGGCCTTAAGGTCTTGTGTTGGAATCCACACCAGTAACAACTTACCTTGGCTGGCTGGTCAGGCCAGCCTTAATAAGTACTGGAAAATATCATAGGGAAAAAAGTGCCTGGCATGAAGTTGACGAAATCATTCATTGAGCTCTGATTGGTCTGTAGAAATATGGGTCTAACACCATGCCCGATGTGCCATTGCGGTGAAATGGGTCCTGAACTCTTGCTTAAAACTCTTACTAAGAACACCATACTAAAGACAAGTTGGATTCTCAGCTTAGGCATTGCAAGTGCACCACATAATGCCAGGGTGCCAGGTTCGATCCCAGCTGCAGGCGATTTGGCAGCAGACTGCCTTGTGTTGGTTTCGACAGTGGTATTGAGAAAGCAGTGGGAAATACTGAACGTAAATTTTCCTAGAATAACCACAGCAGCCAAAAAATGATGTGTACTGTAAGGGACACACATACTAACTAAGAATTGTAAGCTAGACTTCACACTGATAATTCAGCTTTTTTGTTCTTCTTCTCTGACAAGAGAATTGCTGAAATAAATAAAAAAGAGAGAATTGAAATATTTTGGCCACATTAAAGAGAGAGTCTAAAACCAAGACAAGAGACAGTGTGTGTTTTGAGATCCTTTGTAGCCAACCTTCAGCACTGGATTGATTGATTGTTTCTGCTTCTGTTTTTTCACTTAGAGGCAGCTTATGTTTGAATTTAAAAATTAAAAAAATTTTTTTTTTTTAAAGTTTTCAGCTTTAATATAACAAATTAAAATTGTTTTCAATTGAATTTAAAATTATGGTTGCAATTTTGCTTCCTGCATCATCTTTGTCTTCTGCAAATTGTCTAATATCAAGGAAAGATATATAACCGAATAAAAAGTGTAACAGCGATCTTCACAATATAACGCTGCAGCAATGGAGACTTCGTGACGCAAATTTCACACAAAAATAAGCTCCTTGCAAAGATGGTCGTTTTGTTTCAGTCCCAAGCTGTATATTCTTCTGACCAGTTTGGCTCGTCAACCAAAAACCAACCTCATATGGAAAGGGGCAGAGTGGAATGAGGAAAGTAACTCCCCACCATTTAATATGCCATAGCCAAGAATATGAAAAGACAGATTTAAAAAAAACATGAAACTGATGAGAAATTTGACACAGACAATTGGTGTTTTTGTGTGTGGACATATTGTGAGCAAGATTGGACTCGAGAACTTGATTACAGCTGGCAAGATTAATAGGAAAAGAACAGAGATTCTGGTAATTGTATGGGTTGGCGAAGTATGACATCCTTTGTTTAGCAGAACAGCACATGATAATGTTTAGAATATGAAACAGCTGGCAACCTGGTGACAGTATCTTCAATGGGATGACATTTTACTTTACTTGTGAGATTTGTCAATTTATTTTGTCGAGACAATATTCTGCCCTGAGATCTCACATATTCCAGATGGTTTCACAATGTATATTTTCTGTCTACAGTATTACTCAGCAACTGGTTTGCCAGCCAAATATTTGGACTCCAACACTTGTGCCGTTTGTGGCAATGAGATTTTCAGAGTCAATGCTGATACTGTAGCGATCGAGAAAACTATTAGTCTGAACTGTGGCCATATGTATCCTTATGGGTTTTTTAACAAGAGACATTACGAATTCAACATGTTTTATTTTTTCTTTAGTTAATATTCATCTTAATCATGGCAGAATTTTTCCAGAACTGACCTTTGCTTCTAGGTCAACCCTGCCTAAATTGAGTATTAGGAAATGTCCTGGGAAGTAATGGAAGACATAATGTTGGCCATATCACTTACTGAATGTCAGTTGGTCCATAAAAATATAATTTGAGCATCATAAGTCTGATTCACCACTGACATAAAAAGTGTCTTTTACTTTACTTAATAAAGGATTATTTAGAAAATGTACAAGTCACTTTAAAAATACAAAATACTTTTTGAATAAATTGATATGTAATCAATATACAAATGGCTCTGTGTTGAGGGGCAGCCGAAGTACATAGGGGTTCATAGTGAAGACGAATGGATGCTGCTTATTGCAACAAAGCCTAGCATATGATATCACAACGTCTTGTTTTAGAATGGAGGTGGAGGCAGTTACTGCTGGCTTGAGAATCAGCTGTACACACATGCCGTCATTGTAACTGACTCACAGAGCATGTTGAGAAATGTGGAGTCAGGCATGCTCCGTGCAGAGTGGCAAGCATCACTTCAAAGGTCCCGGGTAGTTAGCATCATTTGGATATTTTCTCCCGGTTATGCCAGTGTGTTGGGAAATGAGCAGGCAGATAAACTGGCCGGTTCTGAACTACTTGGTGGTAAACTGATGTATGACAAACTGGATGTTGTGAGAGCCTTTTGGGAGTGAGTGAACAGTGCCCAGGAACAGATAGATCGTTACGGTCTCAGGAAAATGGCACTGCGAGGAGTTATAGGGGATCTAGCCGATGCTCGACACTCAGGAGAAAAGCGAGACGGATATACAATCAGTTACTGGTACCATTGGAATTTTAACTTTTTGCTTGCTGCTGAAGATGGGGACGGAGCGCTTATGGAGAGGGGGTACTGAGAGCTGTGATGTCTATTCTTAATTTAACATTCTGTAATCAGCTTTTCTTTACAGAGAGGTTAAAATTCTGGATTTGTATTAAGAAGACTAATTCGAAAAAACTGGATAAAGTGAAGACAGTTGTGTATGCAGAAATAGAAATACGAGCCTGCACATTTGTAGCCACTGCACTCATTATGCAGCCCTGAATCCTCGGGCTGAATTGCCCACTTCCCCTGCCCTTGACATCCCTAGATGGTGGTAGATGCAAGCAGTAAAGACATTTTTCAAGTTTTTCCTGAGATATTTTTATTACTGCAAAATGGATTGTCCATCATATCTGTCCCCAACATCTCATGTGTTGACATGATATTCTTTTCCAAACATTATAGGGCTGTATTCAAACAAAAATTTGGGGTGGCCGATTATGTTCGGAATGGCTTATACTTTTGTGTGTGCCGGCTTTCGTGTTGACAATTTGTGCAAACAGTGAACTGCAGTTTCCATGTGAGACCATTAGTATTGGCACATATGACAGCTGCCTTATGCATAGTTACTTTGCATGTGCAAGCTTCACGATTTTGCTGGGACTGATAAGGTTTTCACTAGTGGGACAGTGAAGGACATTTTATTTTGTGTGATTTCCACTGGCACAGGAATGGAGCTCTTATGGGGTGGCCTGTCTGCATTGATGTCAGAACCTTGACTAACGACTGTTTAATGTCTGCGTTGATGTCGGAACCTTGACTAACGACTGTTTGATGTCTGAACCTTGACCAACGACTGTTTTATGTCTGCATTGATGTCTGAACCTTGACTAACGACTGTTTGAACCTTGACCGACTGTTTAATGTCTGCATAGTTGTCTGAACCTTGACTAATGACTGTTTAATGTCTGCATTGATGTCTGAACCTTGACTAACGACTGTTTAATGTCTGCATTGATGTCTGAACCTTGACTAACGACTGTTTAATGTCAGCATTGATGTCTGAATCTTGACCAACGACTGTTTAATGTCTGCATTGATGTCTGAACCTTGACTAACGACTGTTTGATGTCTGAACCTTGACCGACTGTTTAATGTCTGCATTGATGTCTGAACCTTGACTAATGAATGTTTGATGTCTGAACCTTGACTAACGACTGTTTGATGTCTGAACCTTGACTAATGACTGTTTAATGTCTGCATTGATGTCTGAACCTTGACTAACGACTGTTTAATGTCTGCATTGGTGTCGGAACCTTGACTAACGACTGTTTGAAATCTGAATCTTGACCGACTGTTTAATGTCTGTGTTGATGTCGGAAACTTGACGAATGACTGTTTAATCTCTGCATTGATGTCTGAACCTTGACTAATGACTGTTTAATGTCTGCATTGATGTCTGAACCTTGACTAACGACTGTTTGATGTCTGAACCTTGACCAACGACTGTTTTATGTCTGCATTGATGTCTGAACCTTGACTAACGACTGTTTGAACCTTGACCGACTGTTTAATGTCTGCATAGTTGTCTGAACCTTGACTAATGACTGTTTAATGTCTGCATTGATGTCTGAACCTTGACTAACGACTGTTTAATGTCTGCATTGGTGTCGGAACCTTGACTAACGACTGTTTGAAATCTGAATCTTGACCGACTGTTTAATGTCTGCATTGATGTTTGAACCTTGACTAACGACTGTTTAATGTCTGCATTGATGTCTGAATCTTGACCAACGACTGTTTAATGTCTGCATTGATGTCTGAACCTTGACTAACGACTGTTTGATGTCTGAACCTTGACCGACTGTTTAATGTCTGCATTGATGTCTGAACCTTGACTAATGAATGTTTGATGTCTGAACCTTGACTAACGACTGTTTGATGTCTGAACCTTGACTTTATGATGTGCTTGTTAAGGGGCAGTGGATCTATTATTTTTTCCCTATATATTGAGGCAAAACCCTTAGTTAATTCCCTTTCCCCACACCATTTGCTAAGGAGCAATACCCCCTCTACCCCCCCCGTGGCCCCACACCACCCTAAAAAGTGATACAATAAAGACAGGAAATGTGTTTCATTTACAGTGATGCTTATGATACTAAGTCACTGAGTAGGAAACATACTTGTAAGTGAAATTAATAAAACCTTAACCACTAGAAGAGGCAGAATTAGAAATACTGACAGCAATATTGTGGGTACCACTCCTTGCATTGATTTTATAGAGAAACAAGAAATTAAAGAATTTCGACAATTACATTCAGTCAATCCCATGTGAGATGCAGTTTTTTGTTAGTTGAAGCCCCACCCTAGCTTTTGCCAGGGGCCATAAATATGGCCTAACGGCTGAAAAGGGTCTCTGAGACCTCTCCAATGGTGATCCTCATCTGCATGGTGGCACTTTGTGTCACCGGTTGTCTATCGCTTTGTGTGATGTCCTAGTGGGGTACAACTTAGAATAGAATAGAATTTTGACAACTTATGAGCAGGAAGCCAAATCTGCTACTTTTACTTGTATGTATTTTAAAAAAATCTTCAACTAAAAAGCTGCAGCGAATAAACACACTTTTGTTTTTCCCATTACCAATTGGGTATGCAATCTGTTTAACTAGTGAGAATTATTTATTTTGAGCATTTCCTTAACCAGATGTTCTCAGATTTCATGAGTTCTGTATACGTGGCTGGTGCATTGTTGGTAAGAAACAGATCTGCCCATACTGTAAAGAAAAAGTTGATCTCAAAAGGATGTTTCCAGGACCGTATCCTTAAATTATAATCTGTTGTTTTCAGTTTTTTTTTAAAGTAGTTGTTGTATTTATTTAACTAAGTAATCATCATCATCATCATCATAAACAACTTCTGCCGTTGAGCGCCATGGGGAGAAATAATTTGCGATCCAGTGCACATTGGCATACAATGGCTATTGTCATGCAGTGAAGGCATAGAGTATCTTTAATGTTGTCGATCCATATTTTCCTCGGCCATCCTCTTGCTCCTGTGGCTGATCTTCTGAGATTTAGTGCTTGTGATGGTATTTGATCTTGCTGCATTCTAATGAGATGGCCAAACCACTTGATCTGATGTTTCTGGATGAATCTAGTACAAAGTGTCATTCCCACAGTAATCAGTAATCAAGTAATCAGTCATGTTAGTTGCCATTGTTGCAACATGACAGTTAGTTTCCAAGTGCATTGAAGACAGCCATTAAATTCATTAAATGAATGAATCAAGAAATGACATTACTGCACTCGTGACACTTCTCTATCCTTTTCTTCAGTAGCCAATGAAAATCTTCTTCACAATTAGGGCCAGTTGCAGCCTAATTTAAAAATGTGCATGTCGTTTCCCCTGCATGCTGAAAACTATCCATATCCTCTGCTCACACTCAGGTCAATCAATCTCTCCAGTTGTGGATTCAGTTAAATGGATCTTTTCTCCAGGCTTAGTGGGTAATAAACAGGCAGACAGATTGGCTGGATCTGCACCACTGGGTGGTGAATTGACACAGGACAAGGCAGATGTGGTCAAGTCCCTTTGGGAACAAACAACCGAATCAGTAGAGAAACATGATTATTATGGCCTGGAGAGAATGAGGCACCTGGGTGTAACCAGAGGGTCTGGCCATCTCACTACACTCAGAGGAAAGGCAAGACGGACATAAAACTAGATTATGACCGGTACCATCAGTATTGGAACTCTGGCTGCTGAAGATGAGGACAGAGCACACATGGGAATGCCCAGAGCACGGTGGTGTTAATTCTGGGCTCAATTCAACTCAATGAAATGGGTTAAATTAAACTTTAAAAAAATAGGTGCTACTACAGTCAGGCCAATGCCAAGAATGTAATAAACACAAACTCTGACTCAAATGGAAAGGTAAGATGCAGGTTAGTTGCTTTTCTTTTACAGGACTTTGCAGAACCAACCCCATAAATTTTTGCTGTTGTTATTTTTCTAGGCATATTTTACGTTTAGTAGTTTGCTCTCGGTACTACTGTCAAAACCAACGAAAGACAGTTCATCCGCAGCTGGGATTGAACCTGGCACCTGTAGCATTACGAAGTGTGTTCGCAATGCCTAAGATGCAAACAGATACAAATTGAACATTTCCACCAGTCTTTTCACTGAATAAAACAAAAAGCCAACAAACAAAACATCACAAGAGTTAGTTGATGCATGTGGTAGAACAAATAGAAGGCAGTTTTGTCTGGGCTGAGAACTTGCATTAGAAGAGTCAAGCAGGGCATCCAACCTGCTCAACCACTTTTTAGAATTAGCCAGAAAGTTTCAAGAAATGAAGAAAACTGTCAAACACATACTTCTTCTCTTCCACCTTGTACCTCAGCAAAGTGTCGGGGGGAGATGTAACATTCGTTGATGAGCTCTGTCAAAAGCACTATTTAGACTGATGTTCATTTCTGTAACGTTTTAGTGTGGCTCTCTGTGGCAGATAGTACCAGGGCATTCTTATTAGGTGTCCAAACCACTTCATTTGTTGTTCCTTGATGACCTGAAAGACTGGCTTTATTCCTAGCATTCGTCTGATTTTGTGATTTCGTATTCTGTCATTCCTTGAAACACATACAACTCGCGAAAAAGATGTTAATTGTAATAACTGGTTGATGATTGAAGAGGCAGTGGTCACAAGCATGATGGTAACACAAGATATCAAGAACACCCCAACCGTGAAAGTTTCTGAGGCAAGAAAGTAGGCAAGGAATTGAGTGGATTTTCAGTGGACTGTGATGGGAGCAAGGTTCTACAGTTTACCTGCTACATGAAGATGGTGATAATGCTTTATTGAACTCAGAAGATGTAAAGGCCATAGAAATATATATATGAAATCATCATCATCAAATAGCAGGTTCTTTGAAGAACATCGCTCTCATCACGGTCTATCCTAAAGAAACTCGGTCTCTCGCTAGCTTTCCCGCTTTGTGTACTTTTATATTTAAAGTCACTTATATCCTGTGCCCATCTTCTTGTTGGTCGACCCCTGCCCCTCCTTCCTGGTACCATGCCTTTTGCTATTATTTTTTCCAGTTCGCCATGGTGCTTGATGTGACCAAAGTATTCCATCTTCCGAGACAAGATGCAGTTTTTTAGTCTTTCTTGATGTTCAGATCTATTAAAATGTCAGTTTTTCTTCTCTTCTTTGTAGGGCTGTACTGAATAGTGATTTTCACTATTCAGCCGAATTAAAATAACGGGACCAAATATTCGGCCGAATGCAAATACGAATAGTGTATAGTGTATGAAATATATCTATAGAGAGAGACACACACACACACACATATATATATATACACATAATGTCAAATGTACGCTGAACTTTTACTTTATATAAAGTAGCACAGAATAGCTATCTTCTTCTTTAGCATTCTCAGCCCTTAAGGTTTACTGCTGCAGATATCACTCGTCTTCATTCATCTCTCTGGCTGGCCTTCTCTTCACAATTTGTGACACCAGCTGTTTGCAGGTCTGGCTGGACATTATCTTTCGATCTTCTTTTTTGTCTGCCTCATGGTCTACAGCTATTCTTCTCTCAGGTTATACAGTTTTACTTCTCTGTCTTCTGACATACTTTTAATATACCCCAACCATTTTAATCTGTTAGCTTTCATGATGTCAGTGATCAATGGTGATTTAAACAGAGTATGTGTTATGTTGTTGGTTCTCACTCTCCATTCCCCACTGTTAGCATCTTGGATGGGTCCAAAGATTTGTCTTAAGACTGTTTTTGAAAACCTGTAGTAAGTAAGGCCTCATATTTTTTTATTTTTGCTTCAGGTTTCAGAGCCATATAAAACGACTGATCTTATCAACGTTTTATATATTTTGATCTTGGTGTTGCGAGACAGACACTTTGACTTTAGCAGATGTTGAAGGGCATAGTATACTTTATTTCTAAATTGTATTTTAGATTGTATTTCTTCTCTCAGCATGCTGAAGCTGTTGCAGTTTGCACCCAAGTACTTATATGTTTCCGTTCGTTTGATTTTCATATTATCGACTTGGGTGTGGCCAGAGTTTATATTCTTTCCATGTCTAGTTAGTATTCGTACAGAATAGTAAGTGAACATTTAAAAACATTTTATGTTTTGCATCCTTCAGTCAGTCTGTGGTAACTAATAACTAAGAATGAAAGAATCCTAAGTATTATAACAAGTAACTAAACTTGGAAATTGTCACTGACAGCTTAGTTAATGCATGAAAGCTGCATTAGCTTTAAACAAACCCATTGCTCCGTGTTGTCATTAAGGCCGTGTATGCAGAAGCAGGTGTAAGATAACTACTATTCGTATTCGGCCTGACCGCAACTATTCGGCCAAATACTGAATAGTCAATAGGTCCACTATTCGGCCCGGAAGCGAATATTCGGTACAGCCCTACTTCTTTGTCTATTATATTGTGAGAATCTTTCTATAGCATTTCAGCTCAAAAGCCCCTGTTTTATGTCTGAAATGGGTATGTTTATTGAACAGAAGAACCAGAGCAGATTGTCCTGCACTAAAGATTTTCCATTGGCTTTTGCTAGGAATCGCCAGGCACTTCTCTTCCCTCCCAACACTGAACTATCTGTATAGATAATCAGATCATCTGGGCTAGAATTTTCATGAATCAACTGTGGACTTCCACCTCTGCAGCACCTGTGGGCCACTCTCTGCACTTTGGCCCAATGTGATAATGGCAGTTGGCAGTTAAAGTAGTTCTTATCACTTCATTTCTCACATAATCTCTTCTGGTTTTGTTCACAGCCTTTCTCAGACATCTCATTTCCGAGGTGATGATCAAAGTTAAAAATATACGATGGGTAAAGTGAAATTTAAAACCATATGCACTTATTTATAAGTAAAGTAAAGGAATTTTTTTCTGTACCCTAAGGTGTATTGAGTGTATAGTAATAGTCCCACATTTTTTAATGGATCAACAAACTCTTGATAAATAATACGGGCAATCTCATGCCAGCCATCTTTATTTCACAAAAAATTTCCTGGTACCAATTTTTGGAAAGGTCGAACTGGGAGTCCAGATCAGTAAAAAATAAATCCTGCTTTGATGAGGATTTGAGCATCTGACTTCAAAGCCAGCAGAAGAATGTGCTAGCAGTTGCACTGCTATGGCTCTCATTGTTAAGTTATGTAGCAACAGATGAGGAGCAGTCACAGCGTTGGGTTTTTGTGCAGGAGATCCAAGTTGAACACCTTGTAAGATGATTACCGCATTTCTGTTTGAGGCAGAGATGAACACCCTAATCTGCACAGTCCATGGCAACAGCCATGCGGTCCCCACATCATCACGCTCACGAGTTCGCTGTCTATACTGCTCTAAAAAGACCAGTAAATACAGACAGTCGGAAAGTTAATTTGTTTGTTTGTTCCAGATGCTTACAGTAATATAATTGTCAACATCCTCATTCATTTTGTAAAAAACAGTCATTTAATAAACCGCTTTCCTCTAGTTTCTTACTAATTTTCTTGAGATAATTCACAACCTTGTCCAAGAGTCCTTAACAAGTCTGCAGATGGGAGCGACCTCACATGATGTATGGAAGCCTGCTGGACTGGATTCGATATTTTGTTGCTTGGCAACCTGTTATTATTGTCATAGTGCACATGATTTGTCATAGTTTTGGGCTGGAGTAAACAAAGGGGCTTTATGGTAGAAATTGGGGCCTCTCCATATACACATATGTAATATGTAACATCTTAACTTAGCAATGGAGACAAAACAAAAGATTACATCAAGAGATTTGAGCCTTACTACATACACATATGTAATACCTTAACTTAGCAATGGAGACATAAGAGAGATAATATCAAGAGATTTGAGCCTTACTACATACACTTATGTAATATCTTAACTTAGCAATGGGGACATAAGAGAGATAACATCAAGAGATTTGAGCCTTACTACATACACCTATGTAATACCTTAAAGTTAGCAGTGGAGACATAAGAGAGATAATATCAAGAGATTTGAGCCTTACTACATACACCTATGTAATACCTAAAGTTAGCAATGGAGATACAGCAAAAGATATCAAGAGATTTGAGTCTTACTACATACACATATGTAATACCTTAAAGTTAGCAATGGAGATACAACGAGAATTTGGAGCCTCACCTCATACACATATGTAACACCTTAATGTTAACAATGGAGACAACAAGAGATAACATCAAGAGATATGGGCCTTACTACAAACACATATATATCACCATAATGTTAGCAATGGAGACACGACAAGAGTTTGGGGCCTTACCACATATATATGTGTAACACCTTAACGTTAGCAGTGGATGCACAACAAAAGAGATGAGTGAACTGCACTCTGTGATAATATACATCTAGGATAAAAGAGAGATAGAGTGTTGGAAATCCATTTGACCATGATCTAGCTTGTATGGCCTATTGCTCGTATCCTGAAACTTCTTCCTCATTAAATTAATGTAAATAATTTTTATTCATTCCAGCCCTCCCAAAATGACCATTTGATGCTGTACGAATAAAATGATGTTTTTTGGTTTTGTGTTGGTTATTTTCTTTCCGGCAGTTGAAAACGGGGTTACATATGACTATGGTGCTACACTCCATCATCATCAAGTGCCTTGTCAGCTGGCGTAGGCTATCTTACCATTCCACAATTAGTGTTCTGCAACAGCATGTGGAGAAGACACCATCTCATGTGCTGACAAATTTCCATATCATTACAAAAAGCTGACAACAATCTTCTTACTTTGTTAAATAAAGAATCGACTTCATATCACTTGGGACTCTCCCATAATTATTCCATCCCCATCTTCAGCAGCAAACAAAGAGTTCCAATTCCAATAGCACCAGTGACTGTCTGAATGTATATCCCTTGAGTGTTGAGCTTTGGCCAATGTTTTGCTCACAGCAGAAATGGTGGGACTGAGGATAAATACAAAGAAAACTAAAATCATGACAAACAGTCCAAACCAACAACCAGTGACCATAAATAACCAATCACTTGAAAATGTAGAACATTTCACATATCTTGGCCATGTGGTGTCCCTACTGGGAGGGACAGAGGAAGACATACAGTCATGTCTGAACAAAGCTAGAGCTGATTTTGGAAGGATGAGGCAAATCTGGAAATCCAACAATTACTGCAGAGGAACGAAACTCCGACTCTACAAGAGCATCATTTTGCCAGTTCTTCTTTATGGAGCGGAATGCTGGAGAATGACCAAAAAGGATGCACACAAGCTGTCCACTTTCCACCACACATGTCTACGTAGAATTATCAAAATTTTCTGGCCAGATACAATCTCAAACACTAAACTACTTCAAGCCACAAACCAAGAAACTTTAGACAGTATGATTACCAAGAAAAGATGGAAATGGCTTGGCCACGTTATGAGAATGACTTCTGATATACCTGCCAAAACAGCTCTCACATGGACACCAGAGGGAAAGAGAAAACAGGGGCGCCCAAAAACAACATGGAGACGAACGATGGAAAGTGACCTGAGTGCGGCATCTTTGACATGGAAAACTGCAATGAAGATTGCACAGGACAGGAAAGCATGGAAAGTCCTCTCTGAAGCCTCATGTGCCACTAGGCATAACGAGAACTGATGAGTTGAAGTTACAGACAAAAATGTCCTAATATTATTTATTTTAACCAAATAAGTTATTTTTCTTTCAGTTCTTTTGGGGAAATGGTATGTTTCTACAACTAGTTTTTATGGATATGTTATAATTTTAATATTTCTAATTAAATTTTAAAAAATTTGAAACCAATGTGTTATGTGATTCATTGAAACAGTACTGGTGAAGAATAAGCCATGCATAACCTTCGAGGAAGTATCATTTTCAGGACATGAATTCTTAGAACACCATAGACTAAAAAAAAAAGAAACATGGATATCAAACATAAGCTGAACATTGAGGTGAACTGGCTCATAAACAGAATACTGTCTGAAAGCCAAGATATTGTGACCATGTTAAACGTCAAGGTGGCCTGGGGAAAAAATAGCAATGGAGAGGAGTTTCCAGAAAATGAGGCCAAGGATGATCTCTGGGAAGGTGAGTAGATACAAGATAAAGATGCACTGGTTATAAAAGCACACAGGGCTGGAGAACTGGCTAGTTACTTTTGGGCGTGCCGTAATGAAAGCCCCATTCTGTAAAAGACTTGTTGATTGATGATTACCATTATCTTCTTCTTCATGTTCACCAGCTGAAAACTATGGTGGAAAGTTCTTGGTGTTCGTCCACTTCTGGACTCTAGTCCTGTTCCAGAACCTGAGTGTTGTGTGTACATCCATATTTCAGATCTGACTTGTGTTATGCAGACTGTTAGTTCCTCGTGTGTCAGGCAGATGCACTCCAACTTCAAAGGAAGCTCCTAACTTCAACGACATGCTTTTGGGTAGGCAGTGGGACTATTCACAATACCCAGAACCCACAAGCGGAGATGACCATTGTTAAGTAGCATGCTGTCCAATAATTAATTTAAATACTAAAATAGAATAATATAAATTATCAAATCTAGTAAGTGCATTTGTCAGTTTTTATTGTTATTATGCGACCAGCATAGTTAGTTCTTGGTATATTCAGTCCACGAATATCTCATTACTGAAGGAGAAACTTACACTGCATGAATCAGAATAACAATCAAATAAAATACTGCATTTTTTTTCATTAGTGTTGTGTTTTATCAGGCTATATGGCTTAGAGATTAATGAGCATGAGAAGCAATTTATTTTACTTGTGCATCTGTTTCCATTTTAAAAGTTGATTGGTTTTTATTTCAGTAGACAGCAATAAAATAAACTTTTTATGTCCGGCTACAGGTTATATCATTAACAAGCATGACAAATATAAGAAATATAATAGTTTACCATTTTATTGTTTATTCTGCATTTATAATATATTCTTGACATGAGCGCAAACAAATCAGTTAAGTAGTTACCCAGTTATTATTATTCAACCGTAGAGTTACACAGTCCTTAGCCAGCTGGACATGACTGATAAAATACATCACACAAGTTGAGTTGCACAGTCCTTATCCAACTGGACATGACTGATAAAATATGTCACAAGAGTAGAGTTCCACAGTCCTTATCCAGTTGGACATGACTGATACAATACACCACACCAGTTGAGTTGCACAGTGCTTATCCAGCTGAACATGACTGATACAATACAACACAATTTGAGTTCCACAGTCCTTATCAGAAGGACACACAGAAGGACATGACTGATAAAATACATCACACAGGTAGAGTTCAAGTTTTATCCAGAATTCTAAAAACCCAGAAAACTATAAATTTTTCTGAGATCATTTGTACATAAAATTATGTTTGGTTAAAAATGCTCAGTGTGCACTGATGTCAGTTGTGATAAATGTAACATATGACAGAATCACTAATGTGCAGCATTGGAGAGGGGAAAAACAGACAGACATTTCACTGAATCAGCAGGTCAAGAAAATATGCTAGTACTAGATAGGAGACAGATTGAGAAAACCTGTTAATAGTATAACTAGAAAGTTCTTTAAGTGAACTTTAAATGAAAAATAAATGGAAGGAAACCTACAAACACATGCAGAGAAGTATTAGAGACATTGTCTTCCTTTTCAGCGTTCTGAGCCCCTGAGATTCTCTGCTGCAGATATTACCCACCCTCCGTTCATCTCTACAACTAGCCTTCTCTTTTCCAGTTGGTGACCCCAAGTGTTTGTAGGTCTGCCCATATGTTATCTTTCTCCAATCTTTTTGGTTTACCTCATGGTCTAGTTAGGAGTCCTCGTGGCGTTGTTGACCAGACGCCCGCCTGCGGATCGAAAGATCGTGGGTTCGTGATGTGAGGGAGCAGGACATTTTTCAAAAATAACCTTTGACTCTCATGTTGACCCAGCCTTGAGTGGGTACCAGGTGCAGTCCTTGGAAGTAAAAGTGACCGGCATGAAGTGCTGATTGGTCTCTAAAAATATAGGTCTAGCCCTATATTCCCAATACACCTAAAGGCGTGGAAAAGGACCTTCACATGGTCTACACACGACATTTAGGAATAATATAAGGACGGCCAGGATAGAAATGCAGGAGATGACAAAAGATAGGAAGACTTGTCTGAGTTGGTTTGCATCTTTGATGGGTCTGAAGTTTTGTGAGATTCTTTTCTCAGCAGTTATTTAGTTTATTTCACATTATTTTTCCCTGTGTGGGTTCACGGGCTTTATTAGTGGATGGGGGAACGAACGAACGAACAAAAGGTTACAAATTGGGCAGGCAGGCCCGTCTGACATTCGACCCTTCTAAGTACTCATCTTTAAGAGTACCAGTGCATGTTATCAATAATGCATGTTATGTTTATAATTAGAAAATATACATTATAGAATAATGAATACACACATTTATACACAATCATTCACACTCAAACACACATACACATACTCTTACATTCTCAGAAATATACATTCACACTAATATACAGACATAGGTAATAAATACATACACACACTTACATACATACACACACATACATACATACATACATGCATACACCCACATGCATACATACACCCACATGCATACATAATACATACACACATAATGCACACATACATAATGCACACATACATACATAGGCATACATGCACACATACATTCCATACATACACACCTACGCATGCATGCACATACATACAATCACATATACCGACACCCGCATACACACACATATACACTCACACACAATCACACATGGATACATACATCCACACATACATATATACTTGCATACATACCTAAATATAAAACACACATACACTCACATACTTTCACAGCTTCATATGCATACATACATCCACCAATATGCATGCATACATACACCCACACATCTACATACATACATACACTTACATGCACACACACACATATAGATACCCACAAACATACATATATACATATTGGATACATGATATATACACACACACACACCCACAATCACGCATACACCCACACAGATACACTGCCCCATAAAAATGTGACTAATTAAGGATTTGCTGAAATCACATGTGCTAGGCTGAAAGGTGCAGATTTTGCAGCCTAGCTGTAAATTATAACACAACATGCCAACCGCCATTTTAAGGACGAAAACATAAGGAGAAGTTTTTTTAAAATGTTTTTTAACTCTGTTGATAAAGTATATACATGATAAAAGTATACCTGTCAATAAATTGTGCAATCTGCTGTTTGGTTCTTCTTTATTTAAAAAAGTGTAGTTAACTAGTTTTAAACCCATAAAATCTGAAACTAAAATATTATACCTTATTTGCAACTGAACACTGAATGCCTGGAAATGGCTAAAGAAAGTAGAACATTATATACAACAATGAGAAGAAGACAAAGTTCTGTGGTCATGTAATGAGAAAATGAGCACTGGAAAATATCGTGACTGGAAAGATCACTGGTAAAAGAGGCAGACCAAGAGAAATTATGGTGGATGGCTTAAGACAGTAACATGGAGGAATATCATCAGTAGAATTGATCCAGAACACCAAAGACCAAGATCTGTGGCGACACATGAACGCCTACGCTAGCTGTCAAGGCACTTGATGATGATGATTCTAAACTTTGCAGTTATTATTTCCAAAAAGTAACTGCCCCAAGAAACAAGTGAAAACAAACAATGTCACATGAGGTTTACAGGCCAGCCTATTTCAATCGCGTGAAATTCTTTTGGACCTCTGTGCACTG
Organism: Candidula unifasciata; assembly: GCA_905116865.2. Lineage (NCBI taxonomy): Eukaryota > Metazoa > Mollusca > Gastropoda > Stylommatophora > Geomitridae > Candidula > Candidula unifasciata. Next base: position 373,280 of record CAJHNH020000997.1, on the reverse strand, counting down.
TTAAATGCTTGCCATGTTCCAGCTGTGACTCTGTCTCCCTTGGTTACAGTGCTGAAGTCTAAGTTCACCAGGGTGGGAATAGTTGATAAAACATACTGACGATATCCCTGAGAGAGGAAAAAAAAACAAGCAGATCAAAATTAAAATCATACCGTCTGAATAAAAACGTTTAATTAAAGCATGCAGATTTTTATTTTAACCCAGGGCTCCAAAGTCTGAGGATTGATTGGCCGAATATTAGAATGCTGGGCTCACATGCAGGAAACCCAGGTTTAAATCTTTGGTAAGGGTGGGGATTTTTTCTGTTGGGGGCACACCTGTACAGTCCATGGCGACAGCACTAGTTAAATCTTTAGGCTCAAAGACCCCCCGCCCCACATGCCTACACCGCAAAAGTGGTATCATAAAGGCAGTAACTAGCAGTTTTTAGCTCCCAGGTCAACACAGCCTTAAATGGGATGGAGCCTTAAATTGTTCTGTAAAGGTGTTGATGAAATGGTGACCAGATCACACTTTAAATTCCTACTGGTGTGTAAAACATATTTCGGTCTGAGTATTATTTCTCTATAAACTAGGCAATTTAACATTCGGTAATTTGCCACTGCATTTTGAACGGTCGGCTGTCGATACCACTATCGAAGTCAGTCTGCTGCCAAACTGCGTGTAGCTTGAATCAAACCAGCTCTCTCAAATTTATAAACCAAGTTCAAATACTGTATACCGACACAAGTTGAAACATGATCTTCTTTCTTCTCTTCTTTTTCGTGGCTCAAGGTGTATAGGGCCACACCTATGATTTATAGACCAACTGCCACTCATGGGTAATGTGGTCAACCACACCGGTCGCCTTTACTTCCTAGGACTATACCTGGTACACACTCAAGGCTGGGTAGACCTGAGAGCCAAGGCCGTTTCTGAAAAGAAACAAAAAGTCCATCATTGACAGGACCTGAACCTGCCACCTTCCGATCTGCAGGCAAGTGTCTAGCTGCTACAACACGACAGCGCCTATGTACCATGTTACCAAGCACTAAATAAAAACCATTATAAATAGCATATACACATCCTATAAAAAAAACTGCCCAGCATTACATAGAACAGAGTGGCAGGTTTTGTGTGTTAGTGCTTCCGTGGATACACCTTCACGACTCTTAACTGGTCAAGAACTATGTTATGTTATTATAAATTGTATGATGATGATAAGTATAACTTATGATTATCATCTGAACCATGCTATCAAGATCTACATACCCTTACAAGCCGAACCCTCAACAGACTGTCTCTACTGCCTGTATTAACCACTTTTTACCGTGGACATGCGCGAGGCTGAGGATTTACGACTGTGTGGCTATTTTTTGCCCCTAACAGCAAGAACAAATGTTCTTACTAAGGATTCAAACCTAGGTCTCCCAAATGAGAGCCCAGGATTCCTAACTGTTCGGCCTGCTGTTCCCCAATATTAGTCTACATATAGGTTAGTTGCATATCCTTTACAGGACGTTGCAGAACCAACCCCAACAGCCCCTGGCTGTTGTGGTTTTTCTAGGCAAATTTACATTCAGTAGTTTGAAATTGCTTTCTGGAAGGTCGGATTTCTTGATACCACAGTGGAAACCAACGCAAGGCACATGGCCCACAGCTGGGATTTAACCCGGCAATTACGAAGCGTTCGCATCGACTTACTATAAGTTGCACAGATTCCTATTTCAAGTCAAATATTTGAGCAAACAATACTTTTGTTTACCTTTATTTTGTCAATATCATTTCCATGCAGTGTCAACTTCCAGAGTTTCTTCAGACTGGCCAGCTTATTGACCTCTTTCAGCTCTGTGATATTGTTGCCATGGAGATATAGTATTGCTAGATTCGTAAATTCGGTTAGGACCTAAAGTTGAAAACAGAAAACACATAGAATTTCAAACAACTGCTGAATCTGTTATAAAGATAGTTTCACAGCAGACAGTGCTTTTAGTAAGTGAAATTTTTGGCCATGGAATATTTTTGGGTGCTACACCAAAGTCCCCTTAGAAATTGTATTTGAACATTTTACTTCCACTGAAACTTGTGTAGTTGCCCGAAAAGTAATACTTCATTTTGACCGATTTGGAGTCCCCAATGTGGGAAAAACAAGAACAGAACTACTGCTTCTCTAACAAGCATGTCGTAAGAGTCGACTAATAAGGGGCTACCTTCAATGTCGCAGTGCATCTGCTTGATAGGTGAGGAACAAACAGTCTGCACATAAATAATCCAGATGTATAAAACAGATGTGCACCCAAAACTCAATTTTGGAACAAGACCAAAGTCCAGAAGTGGAGGAACAACCAGAACTGTCTGCTGGAGTTTACAGCTAGTGAACACAAAGAAAAACTATTTTGCTATTTTGGAGCATAAATGTGTCCCTTGTGGCTAAGTGACAAATTACTGCCAGGAAAGCGCATTAAGGTTATTCTGGTGAAGTGCCAACAATATGAAGTGGATGGCTAGTTTCCCTTCTTATCACCTTTCCATCTCGGACAATTTCAGGAGAATTCTAGGAACTTTTTTTCTTTTTCTTGGGATTCACCAGCTTAAAGTCCAGCAGAAAGTTCTGGTTGTCTGACAACTTCTGGACTTTTGTCTTCTTACAGAACTTTTTCTTCTTCTTCACTTCCTCTTTTACCGCTGTGGGTGTCGAGGGAGATATAAGGTTCTGTTTCTAGCTCTTCTGGCTGCCTCGACCATAGGCACATCGTGCTGTTGTAGAGCTTCCCTGATGTTATCCTTCCATATTGTTCTTGGTCTACCTCGTGCTCTACGTCCTTCTTCTCTTTCCATGTATGCTTTGTATGGTATGGTGTCACAAGGCATTCTCTCTAAGTGAGCAAACCATTTCACTTGCTGTCTTTGTATGTAATTTAGAATTGGTTTTGTGCCGACTTTTTCTCTTATGATCTCATTCCTGATCTTATAAGTTCCCACCAACACTTGGAGGGTACAGGTTAAATAAAGAGACATGGTTCAATGCTGCAGTTTTCGCCTACGATGTGTACGAGGGATTTCAGATTAAAGAAGAGACATGTGCGGCAGTGTTGGACTTAGAAGATGCCTACAATAAAGTACCATACGATTATTTAATGCAATTACTGCTTAAACTAGAAGTTAATCCTATTCTGATCCGCTGGATTGCTGCGGTCCTGTTCCAGAGAAAGATTGTACTAAGATGTGGTAGCTGGTCCTCAGAACCACAAACGATATATCCAGGCTTGCCACAGGGATCACCGCTATCACCAGTCTTATTCAACGTTTATACGGTGATGATCACTGAGCAGCAGTTGAATGGAAAGGGGAGGACTTTGTCATTTGCTGATGACATTTTGATTTATCGACGAGGGCGTGATAGACAGGAGATCGCCAGCACTATGCACAAAGAACTCGATCGAATTGCCGCCTGGTGTGATGGTTCCAATGCCTATGTCAATCCTTCGAAGGCATCAGTGTCATGGTTCTCTTTGAACAATCACATTGTCAAGTCGGAAGACCAGAAGTGAAAATGCGTGATAATGTATTGATCAGAACGCAACGTTATGACGTTTCTAACGGTGAGGTTCGATCGCAGCTTGTCATTCAGGGAACACGTTTGACCATGTGATAACAAAAGCACGCAAAGGTCTATCTGCAATGAGGATTATGGCTGCTTCCAACATTGAGCAAAGACTACTAATACTTCTATTCTACGGTCTGGTCCTTTCCCCCATTGAATACGCTCTGGCCATCATCTCACTGTCAGTGCTACCCAGATTGAACGACTCGTAAAGGTGCAAAATGAAGCCATGCGCATTATTTTGGGATGTACTAGAGACACATCCTGTGGAGCAATGAGGTATCTACTTGACTTTCCAACAATGAACCAAAGGATCAGGATGTGGAGGGCTCGGGCATATCTCAAAATATGTGCTGATAAGAAATCCCCACTGCATCAAGCGCTTTTTAGTGAAAAGGGCGACAGACTGAAGAGGGGAAATCGTGGCTAGGTCGGGCAGAAGATGTTATTAGGCAAATATGCAGCCTAACCGACATCATACCTGGTGCAGAATGGATACCTGTGCCTCAGGCGTTTATTTGTACATTTTCCTGTATTGTCACACTCAACAGGCGATGTAGAGAAGAGAATCCTGTTGCTGTTAATGCAGAGGTCAACGCTCTCATCGGTGAAAATTCAGACGAAGCAGATGCAATAATCTATACAGACGGATCCGTTATACGCCAAAGAAGAAGCGCATGGGCATTTACAGCACTTCTCAGCGGGCAGAACAGTCAAAGAAGCCAACGGCGCCTTCTCCATGACAACCAGCAGCATGACGATGGAGGTGATGGCAGTGACACAAGCGCTTGCCTGGCTTGAAACACAAAATTACACCCGCGTGTGTATACTCAGTGATTCAATGAGTATGATCCGGAGGGTTCAGGCAGGTTCAGTGCGAAGACAATGGCTTGAATCATTACAGAAGTCCACTGTCCGTGGAGTCACCGTTATTTTTGTTCCGGGACACGCAGGCGTCGATGGAAATGAAAGAGCTGACAGGTTGGCTGGATCCGCTATCACTACCGACGGTCAGCCTATGGATCATGCTGATATTATCAATGCCCTCAGAGAAATGGGAAGGATAGACGACTTTGGTGGCAGTGAATCCACATCACTCGCCAGAATGGCAGACTTGGGAATTAAGATCGGCACAGCAAAAAACGAGACGCACACCAGCTACGCCAGAAGACTTGTTAATCAACATAGAACTGGTACTATTAGCCATCGGACGTTGGGGTTCATACTGAGGGGAGGATCTGAGCACCTATGGACATGTCCGGAGTGCAATGAGGATAACTAACTAACTTCCTGATCTTATCTCTTATGGTCACTCCTACAGCCCTTCTCAGACTTCTCATTTCCATGGTTACTAATTTTCTTTTATGGTTTGTTGTGAGTGACCATGTCTGGCACTGGTAGCACAGAGTTTGAATAAATATGCTTTGAATAAGATGTCTCTTTGTGCTGATTGGGATTGTCTTATGCTGTAAGAGGGGGGCTAGCTGTCCCAATACTTACAGAACTTCAGTTTTGTTTTATTTGTGTGCAGACAGTTGGTTCATTTTCTCTCAGGCAGATGAACTCTAAACTAAAAGAAAACACTCCTTATTTGTCACCTTTTACAGCATGCTTATTAGAAGGCAGTTGGTGTATCCCCTCTTAACGGTGTATGTATATTGTCTCTTCACTTGTTTCTTGCCTGCTTGTATATTATCTCTTCACTTGTTTACGGCTTGCCTGAATAATATCTCTTCACTTGTTTCTGGCCTGCACAAAAAGTGGAAACTGGACCAGGACCAATGTGGGGTACTCACACAGTTCGAAGTAACATCACTTAACTAGGGACAATAAGCCACACCACCTGCACAAGAAACCATTTAAGTCATAGAACTTGGCACAAATAGTTGAGTCAAAAATTGACTAGCGCAGAGTTCCAATACTAACGATGCCGGTCGTAGTCTGCTTGTATGTCCATCTTGCCTTTCCTCTGAGCGTAGTATGTCCACCAAACCCTTTGGTCACACCCAGGTGCATCATTCGCTCCAGCCCATAATAATATAGTTTCTCTTCTGAGTTTGTTACTTGTTCACAAAGGGCTCTGACCACATCTGCCTTGTCATGTATCAATTCAACGCTCAGCGTTGCAGATCCAGCCAATCTGTCTGCCTGTGGCACAAATTAAACCAACCCACAATTATAATCAAAGCTTTTTCAGCAGGGTTGAGCATGGTCAAATTCTTTTCTTATCAAACAAGAGAGAGTTGAGTACAGCCAGTAAAGTAACTTACAGGATCAATAGTTGACAGCAGGTTGAAAGAAAGATCTATCCATCCAATTCTGCCGATATGATCAAACAATGACATGGCCAGGGGCTTCAGATTGTTAATATCTGTGAACTTGTTATTGTTAAGGCGCAAGCAACGACTAATATATTTTTTCTCTCCATTCTCGTGGGTTACTGTTGTTTTGATTGGATGCGGTCTGCGGGGAGATATATCTCGTGGCTCTTGTGTTTCACATTCTGTTAAATAAATACAAGACATCATTTGTGGTTACTCTACAAGTAAATTATGTAATATAACAAGCTATTCATGAAAAGATATAAAAGGTAAAAAAGTAAATGATCCTTTTTATGTGTTGTGCATATAGTGCTAGATCCATATTTTATAGCAAAGGTTGGACTAAGTTGTCACTCTTCTCAAGTCCTAGTTCTAACCACTGTTTTACAGACAAACTGGTCATGTGGTCAAGATAATGCTAGCTGGAAACTCAAGATTTTTTTTAAAAATCAGCCTTGATGTGGTACTGAATCCAAGACCTTCAGGTAATCGCAGTTCAACTTCACAGCATCCCTGTGTTGGTTCCGGGGCCCTGTTATAGGGAAAACAAGAATAGACCCACTGCCTAAACAAAAGCATGTCATAAGAGTCGACTAATTGAGAGCTTCCTTTAAAGTCGGAGTGCATCTGCCTGAGAGGCGAGGAATCAACAGTCTGCTTACAAATTAGATAGATCTGTCAAACGGATGCACATTCAAGTTCTGGAACAGGACTGCAGTCCAGAAGTGGATGAACAACTAGAACTGTCCACCAGAGTTTACAGCTGGTTAACACGAAGAAGAACTTCACAGCAAACGAGTTTCCCCCCCACAGATGCTCCATTCCTGTGCCAATGAAAACCACACATAATGTCCATCACTGTCCCTTGTGAAAAAAACTGACAAAGACTGCAGTCTCAGCCAAGCCAACAGCATACACATTGATTAAATTTATAAGGCAGCAGTCAGAAGTGCCAATACAAACAGTCTGATGCAGTTCATCATCGATGGAAGCAGCAGTTTCAACAGATTAATAATAGTTGCACATTCAATTTTTCTTAAATAAGAACTAAGAATACAAAAGGCAAGAGGAGCTTTCATAGCACTAGGGAATTTGTGGAGGTCAAAATAAATTTAAAAGAAATACTAAACTTAAAATGTTTATTTAATTCTTATGTCAAATCAGTACTTTTGTATGGGGCGGAAACATGGAGAACAACTAAGGCAATTACTAATAAACTACAGACATTCATTAACTGGTGCCTGAGAAGAATAGAGTGAGTTAAATGATATGATAGAATCACTAATGTAGAGCTTTGGGAGAAAACTAAGCAAGCTCCATTGGACCAAGAGGTGAAGAAAAGACGCTGTCATTGGATAGGACTCACATTGAGAACACTGGAAAACAATATAACTATAATGTCTTTGCATTGGAACTCACAGGGGGATAGGAATAAAGGGTCAAAAACACATGGAAAAGGGAGATGGAGAATGAAGTTAGAAATATGGGGAGGACATGGGGAGAGCTGCGTGCGATAGCAAAGGATAGAATGGCTTGGCGTGAGTTGGTTGAGGGCCTATGCTCCATTGGGGCTAGAAAGGCAGAAGAAGAAAATGCAATTATTCGCATCAGACACCATCAGTTCTCTGGCCACAGGCTGATCTCCATTTTCTGAATGTGCAGTTCTCAATACAAACAACATTGGGGTACAGCTGAAAAGCATTTCGAATGAAATCCACAGCTCAGTATCATCTGGAGGAAAATGCAATGGCTAACTATTGCAAAAAACACACCACGACTAAAAACAGTAAGCCCACCTATTTGCCATATGGACCAGAAGTGTTGACCTTTATGCCTACTGTATAGTGCTAACAACTGTTTGTTATTTTGTGGCTCCTGTCTACTGCTTTTATTATATACTCATCATCATCGTGTGCCCTGCTGATACATGTGGGTGTTTTTGCTACCTCACAGAATCATGGATAGATCAGGGCTCTTGTTTCACCTCATCCATATAGCCAAGCGATCCAGGTAATTTTCTCTTTGCCTAGTCGTTTTTCTTTCCCATCAGTCTTGCCAGTTGTCACCAGATTATGTTTAGTGTTCTCACATTTCTTTGCGATACTTTTTGTTTTTTTCTCCTGGCAGCTGGGTATCTATTTATTCTATTTATATATGCTTGAAAACATGGTATCCATTATTGTGGGAATTGTAAACAGATATTTTCTGCTTCCATGTTTTATAAATGAATGAATTTTTAAAATTAAAGTTAACTTTTTCAGCTTTAAGCATTGTATCACATTTGATGGGCTTGCTTTATCTCATTAATCCCATTTACTTTGTAATGTGTGACTTTTTACATTTAGTCAAAGAATGCTAAGAAGTCTGTGTCTGTGGCTCATGGTTTATAAAAAGTTTCCTTATTCCAAACACCTAGGGTTTTATGCAGCTGTAGGTGATTTCACAGCAGATCAATTAAAGTTGATTTCGTCAATAGTATGAGCATCAACCAAAGCAATGGCAAACTACCCAACATGTAAATTTGCTGGTAAATTTAGAATCAGCTAACAAATGATATGGTTGGTTTACGATGTCTTGTAACAGATATGCAACTAATCATGGTTTTTTTCGAGAAATAATTGTAGGTACTTATCACAAAGTGCCTACTACAGTAATGCTGAAAAAATTATGCCTCTGTACAGCATAATGTATTACACCACCAGGTAAAACTGGCAACTAACTATATTAAAGAAATCTAGCTTCTGCAGAGGTACAGTGTCTAAAGCTTTTTTGAAATTCATTATGTGGAAATTTGTTATACCACTTATTTTGCCTCTTAGACACTTACAAAACATCTTGGGTCTGAAAGTGATAAAATAAAAATTAAAAAAACACATTTTCCTTTGAATAAAACTTGGGAAAGCCTTCTATATTTCACCTAAAATCACACAAAAAATAGACATATAAGCAGAATCAGGGTTTTTCCTCTGATGGTATGTGTCTGTATGCAGTACCAGCACCTTTTTTTGTGTGGTGCTTCTGTAATGAGTATTGGCGCCTTAACTAGACTCTGTGGTAAGTACTGGCAACTTTCTTCTATTTTAAAAAAGCCCTGAGTAGGATAATACGCACCTTGCACATTTGTCAGACGCAGAAAGGAAAAATCAACTGGAGGTATGATGTCAGTAACATTAGGCTTCCTCTGTGGTTTTGCTTCAACTAGCTCTAAACTAAAAAACCAAACATAAATGCATAAATTAAAATTAAAACAGAACATTAAATTGTAAACTAAAATGTTTCACAGCACATATGTAACAACTGGGTAGCAATTCTATTGCTTGGGAAACACAGAGACATTATTATACACATTGTCAAGGCAACAGCAGCTCTTAAAAACCATAACAAAATAAGAAACTAAATTATTTTGCTTTGAAACCAAATTTTCAGCTCTAATGTTAGTTTAGTTTTAACATATGCGAAAGTTAAAGAACCATTGAAGACACGGAATGAAGTTAAAATGCATTTGAAAACAAATGCCTAAGGAAAGTGAAGAACATTGGATGGGATCAATTTCAGAAAGGCCAGTGGTTCTCAACCTTCCTAATACTGTGACCCTTTAATACAGTTCCTCATGTAGTGGGGACCCCTAAACACACAATTATTTACATTGATACTTCAAAACTTCAGTGAATATGTGTTTTCCTATGGTCTTTGGCGACTCCTGTGAAACGGTGGTTTGCCCCATAAATTGGTCACGAACCACAGGTTGAGAACCGCTGAGAAAGGAGAAGAATTCAGAAAAATATCTGGACAACCACTGACATCAAGTTATATGACATTAGTAACTAATTTATCATGCCCGTCTACTTCCATCAATGACAAACTAAATTTCTGGTGGTGATTGTTGGCTTTGGCACCTCTAGCAACTGAAATGCGCATTTACTGAGTGCACATATTTCTGGATTGTTCCGGGACTAGTTGTTTGTTCACCAGTTTTTCAAATGCCACAGTGAGAGAAGTTTCGTTTGATTTGCACTGGCACAGGAATGAGGCAAGTATGGGAAAACTCGACTGCGTTGATGTTGAAACTTCGACTAAGACAATTATATGACAAAGAAGACTGTGATATATCGGGCACCTTCTAAGTACAAGCAAACAGATAATCACCAAACACACACTTAAATGTAAAACAAATAGACTTGGGAAAATAAGAAAGTTTAAAAGAAACCCTAAGATGAATGCTGGTGAGAGAGGCCAAGGCTGATGGACTTGATTCCTTCCCTGATATTGAAACAATTTCACAAGACAGAATAGAATGTAGGAATAAACTGAGCTCTACGTGATGTATTATGGCACAGCAGGATGATTATGATTTAACAATGATGGAGTTCACAAGTGACATTCAGCATAAACTCAGATGGACGAACATTCAGAACTTTCTGCGGGAGCTTACAGAGAGACAGCGCAAAGATGAAGTTAAAAGTCATGGTTGCTTATATGTGCTTGAAGTGGTTCTGGTTTATTTCTCAGTAGTATAATTAATCGGGTGCCTTCTCCCCAATAAGAGTTGGCTTCAATGGCTCTTTGTCATGCTTGTACACTCCAAACATCTCTCATGTTTGCTATGTACCCACTTTTATGACTATCAATTGCTCCCCTCTCTTCACTCATCTCTTATTTGTTTCTTTCAAGAATGCACAAAATTTGTATTATTATTATTAATTTTTGTAACTAATGTGCATCGAAAAAGATAAAACAGTAAATGAGACTTGTCAAATGTGTATTATTCTCAATGATGCTGTATAGTGCAGAAAAATGAGACACCCCACACATAGTTTTTTTTAAAGTGTTACGCTTTTTAATGTAGCTCAAATATTTAATTCATCGCTTATGTATTTCAAGAAAGTAACAAAAATTAACATTTTCCCATGTATATATAGACAGACAATGCACAATCTACAAATGAGACTTGTCAAATAAATGTTATGTACCCAGTCAGAGAGAATCTGCCTTTAGAGGAAACACCTCTAATTAGTCACTTCTTACATCTTTGTCAGTAGGACAGTGGTTCTATTACTGAATATGCTGGCGGCATAGAAAGACAACTCTTTTAAAAACATAATGGAACCAACAAACTTTATTTTCAAAGGGTCACATATTAGGCATGCAGGCCCGTCTTACAATCGGCCCTTCCAAGCGCCCATCTTTCACACAGCAGTTGTAGTTTATCAATAAAGCATGTTATGTTCATGTAATAATATGCATATTATGAATATCAAGTCAAAAAACGAAATCATGAATGGTAAAATGCATGTGCACGCTCGCACACACACACACCCACATACACACGCAAACACATTCACTTACATACACCCAATACACACACATATACACACACATCCACATACATACACACACATGTGTACATACATACATACTCATACACACAGACACACTCTCACAAACACACACTCTAAGACACACACAAACAACCTACACACATACAAACACACACATACACAGAGGCAGGCACACAAAAAGACACCTACAAACACACACACAGAAGTACACAAACAATAAACCCCTACAGGTAGGCAAACACACAGACACATGCAGGCAGAGACACACGCAACACTTAGACATTCACACAGACACACAAACGGAGACATGCACACCGAGACATCAAATAGACACACCCATGGAGACACACAAGATACACACATACAGGCACAGATACACATGCAGTCACACACACACAAAAACATTTATGACACACACACATGCAGACACACACACTGACATACATAGACACACACAGACACACACACACTCACTGACAAACACAAACAAACACACAGAGAGACACACAGCACTCACACAGACATGCACACTGTCACATATGCAGACACACACGCAGACACTATCAAAAAGACACACAAATACACATGAAGCCACATACGCAGAGACACACACACACATACAAAAAACCACACATGCGCATCCACAGACACAAACACAGACAGACACACACATATACACATAAAAAACTCATAGATACAGACACACAGAGTGACGCACACAAAGACAGGCACATAGAACGTACGCGGATACCATACAGACTCACACACAGATACACGCCCACACAGAGAATACACATACACACACACACACCCATTTATACGTACACAGAATCATACATACAAAAACATGCCTACACATGCATATATGTCACATATTTATGCATACATATATTAATTATTACATATCATACACAATTTATTTAATTATAAACTGGTAATGCAATAATAATATGGATTATTAACTACACTTAAGGTGGCATATAATCACTGGTAATCACGAAATGAAAGAGTTTACATTTAAATGAGTAGGGACTCTTTATAGTTTTCAGATCCAGTGGAAGATAGTTCCTTAAATGAGCAGCAGAATATGCTAAACTCATTTTAAGTTAATTAAATAAATTCTAGTTTTAGGCAAATGTAATAAACTTAGTCGGCTGCTATTCGTGGGATTCAACTGAATCAACCAGAAAAAAATTATTTGGAGTTTTTTTTTAGATAGGATTTTGTAAATGAATTTGGCTTTGTTAAAAATTAAAGGTTTACTAAATGGCAGAAGTCTTAGATGTCCGTGTAAAGAGATTTTTCTAGATGTAGTCGGGTCGCAGTCCGATCTTGGAAATCCGGACAGTCACATCGATCTCAGTCCGACCTTGGAAGTCCGGACAGTCATCTCAATCTTCTCTTCTGCAGTCTGAACAAGGTAGTATAAGTATACCGGCTTCCTGCCGAGCGCAATATATAATATACCAGCTTTTCGCTGAGGTTTCTAGTGGAGTCCCGGGGTAGAGCGTCCTCAAGGATCCAACTTTATACAACGACTGCTTTCAGTGGCATCCAGGGGTATAACGCCCTCAAGGATCCCAGTTTCTATCGGAGACTGGGAGTAAGGCCCTATTTTGTAGAGAACTCTGCCGTTTGACATTAGATTTGGAGCAGCCATCCCAAACTGTGAAAAATAGTCAATATGAATATGCATTTGGATGTAGGATACGTAAAATATATTACGTATATTTTAGGCCAGAAAGTGATGAATTTTTCCACGTTTTTAAACTTTTTGAGCTAGTGAGGCTAGTCACGTCAGCTACTTTAACTTTTTTGGGTTATGACGAACATGAGAACTAATGCCACTAATGGAGGGAAATGTGAAGGTAATTAGAAGAGTGATTAATACCGCATCTTATAAAATTTGAAGAAATAAAATCTGTTAAAAGCCCTGCCTATAGCAATAATAAAGTACTGGTTACGTATTAAGTGTGTCAACTCTGCAAGATAAAATATGGAAGGAAACCAACCTTGTTGAAGTCGCCATCTTGGTTACTGTTGACAACAAAACACTTTCTGCGGCGACCAGCCAGTAGCGCTTCCGGCAGATGTGAATCAATATCATGCTGTCTGCTGTCGCCTCTGAACCTTTCAACCTTTTATTTCATCTTTTTAATTATTATTGTTATTATTTATATCTAGTAGTTTTATACAATTTTCGCTTATAATGAAAGGTTTAATTAATGAGTGCATAACACGTTCCCTGATTTTGTTAACGCCACCTCTGTTTTTGTGTACGGTCACGGTAAGTGGTTACTTCAACTTTTTGTTTTTGTTTCTGTGTTTGCCCTTGGTTATGACACCAAAATAATTCATTAATTGCCTAGACAGCAAAGCTAGTGGAATAGAGTTAACGAAGAACAATAATGGAACATCACTTGAGTGGTTAGGAGTGACAAGAGAGTTTGAAAAAGAAAAGTTATTTATTTTGGCCAGTTTTAAAAACTTGAAAACAAGGATTATATTATATAAGAGCAGCACTCCGGGATATTTTAAGCCCTTCATCGTAGCTCTACAAACATCAAACAACTGATCACCTCTTTCTTTGACGAAAAAATAACGTTCTGTGCTCTCGACAACTTAAACATTGTATAACACATGGTACTAATTGCTATATGACTGTATGCAAAATTTACTCTGGGGTATAAAACGTTAATGAAGCCACAGCTTAGCGTGAATATAAATGGGACACACGGGCGTTCATGGGTGTTGTTAGGCTGACTAGTAATGGGGCCCCTGGAAGAGAGTCAACATGAGCCACTAGGATGGAGGAGGGGAGGGGGAGAGAAAACATGAATCATTTGATATTCACGGATGACTGCAAACTCCATGAGTTGTGTGTGGAATGTGAGATCCACGTGTGGCCGACCGCTGTTGCCTAGAGTCTAGAGTGTGTTGGGAACCATGGTCAGTTGGTTTCAGCTAAGTCTAAGCATTACTGTCTACAGTACAGGACATACAGCTGATGACATGATGTCACCCACCCACCCCTAGGCCAAGGATATGTCCTGTTTTCACTCTGATAATCTTTTTTTTTCCTAGTGTGTTCCTCTCCTTCCCCTGAGTACTCCACCCAAAAGAATTATAGGAATAAGCTTGAGAATAGAACATATATAAACTAAAAGGGAAAACTAGAGAAAAACATTGTAATATTAAAAAATTATAACTATCCTCCGAATAATGGGTACAAAAGATGGCGGCCGCAAAAACACCCTAACAGAGCCTCAGTCACGTGTCAATTGCGCACTTCCTGCGACTTAATTTGCGGTTTTCCGGCGACTACCACCACCGCCGAGAGTATCCCTCACACGGCGTGGATTGGGGCTAAACTAGATGGCTGGGACTCATGAGCAGCAGCTTCTACATCTCCTGCAGCTTTGCTCAAGAGTCCTAGGCATCTATTTTAGCCCCAATCCACGCCGCTCACGCGGCATAGGGGATACTCTCGGAGGTAGCGGTAGTCGCCGAAAAACCGCAAATGGTTAGAATAAGATGGAACTTAGAGACACTGTAGAAAATAGGTTTACCTTCCATCGAGCGCCAATATTCCACCTTTGTGTGCCAATCCACCCAGCAGGATCAGCCTTGTTTCACAAAGTGAGCACCAGATGTTGCTGTTTGAGAGACACTCGCCCTTATCTTACTATCGATCTAGTTTTAAATCTATAATTTTCAAGATTCTCCTCATCACTTGAGCTCTCACTGACTGTGTCACTTCAACTGGGAACGTATTCTTCAGGAAATTCTGACTCCTCTAAGTGTGAATCAACCAAAGTTCGATCACTTGTTGGACTGTGAAAAGCCCAGACCTACTTCACTTTCCTGTCAAAATGCTTGGTTTATCAGCCGATCGTTTCATTGTGAATTTTCAGAATTTGTTCATGTTAAACCACGCAAAGTAAGTCCAAACACATGTGGGCAGACATCTGGAATGACTGTCCACGAGGTATGACAACAATTGGCTAGTTATTTTTAGTTTGTGACACATTGTTTTTATACAGTACGCAAAGTACCGACATTGAGGTACAGCGGCAGCAAATTAGGAAATTACTGCAGAAGCAGTAGAGTTCTTCTTCTTCTTCTTTCGTTCGCCTGAAATAAGTTATCTATATCAGCAGTTTTGTCTCTTGTATAAATTTCACTGTCGTTGTTAGTTCATTCAGTGGTCCATAGAGTTTACGTTCCACTGTTGTTCTTTCTGGCCAAAAGGTTTGCCTTAATGTGTCAAAATCGGTGCAGTCCTGGAGTACATGCTCTGCGGTCTGGGGCACATTTCCACAGGTGCACATGGCTGATACACCTATCTTGAATTTTGTGTACATGTGGTTACGTAATCGGTTGTGCCCTGTTCTGAGGCGGAAGATAATGACTTGTTCTGGTCTGTCCATAATAAAATAGTCGTCTTGTGCTGGGGCTGGTGGGTTTCCTGATCGATTTAATGATTCTTTTTCTTTTGGTGGTATGTGACTGGTACATCTGGCTGCTCTTTTGTCGCACCTTCCCGCTGCCAGTTGATCAGCTTTTCTCATTTCCAGGCACTCCACAATGAGACGGTATCCACTGCATTACGACTCTTCGCTGAACGCTGAGAGCTATGGGGCATTAGCACAAAAAAAATCAAACAGTTGTGTCAGCAGTGTTTGCAATTCTGGTAGTTTCCTATACTGGAGTGCTTCAAGTACTGATTTAGCATCTGTAAGCATTACCACATACTGTGAGCCAAGGTTGGTATTTAGCAGTTTCTCTGTAGCTATCTTAATAGCCTGGGTTTTAAATCTCGTAGTTATGGCAGTACTTCCCGGTTGGTACGCTGGACTTATCCCTAGTACCATCTGGGAATTCGATGTACACTCCAGCACCACCATTTCTAACTGCACTTTCTGCGGACCCATCTTTATAGACTCTGACACATTGTTCTTGTGGGTATTCTTCATCAATATAACTGAGGGTGGCCATTTTGCATTGTACACTATCTTGATCTTTCTTGTCAAATATCCCTTTCACATTTGTCTGGATTTGTACTGTTAGTTTACATTTTTCTCTCCATGGGGTTTGTTCCGGAATACTTTTAAGTGGGCAGCCAATTTCTGGAAGGTCAGGAGTTTGTCTACATATTCTTTTTGCTTGGTGTATAAAGCTGCTTCTTTTTAACCGTCCCAAGGCTAGGTTCTTAAATCTATTTTCCATCGGGTGATCTGGCATACTGAGGAACTTTTCAGCTTGTATTTGCAACTTTGTATCTCTGCGTTCTCTCAGTGCCTGTGTTTTCCCAGCTTTCTCCATTTCCTAATATGGGGGTTGATTTTCATCCCTCCTGTGATGACTCTGAGCGCTTGATTTTGCACTTTGTCTAACTCCTTTAATGTGGTACTAGATGCTGAACACCATGCAGTTTACCCATATTCCAAGTGTGGAAGTATGCTCTGCTTGTATACTTTATTGAGTATTTTCCCATCTGCTCCCCATGTGGTTCCACTTAGTTTTCTTAGTATTGCTGTCTTCCTCCTGGCTTTGGTTGCTGCCTTGTTGATATGTTTTCTCCATGTCAACCTGTCATCAAATGTGACTCCTAGGTATGTGGGCTCTTTATCATCTCTCAGAGGTATTTCGTTTATTTTGATGGTGCCGGCTTTTTGCTTTGGGGAGAGGGTGAATAGTGTGGTGCTACATTTGTCTGTGTTGATACTGACACACCATCTATTGGCCCATGCCTCAAGTGCATTTGTAGCCCGCTGTAGTGTTTTTGTGGCAGTAGAGTTAATTTTCAGGCTCAAGACCGCCTTGGCCATTATTGCCCTAAAAAGGAGTTAGACAGAGAGGCCAAGGGTTCACATGGAAATGTAACATTCATTGGTATTGTGTGAATATTTTAACACTTACTGATGTTAAGTTAATCCCTTCATTTATCAAACAACAATCAACGTTATGCTTTAATCCATCACTTCATTAATTAAATAACAATCACTGTTGTGGTTGAATCCATCACTTAATTTATCAAGCAACAATCACTGGCATAGTTTAATCCATCGCTTCATTTATTGGGCAACAATCACTGGTGTGGTTCAATCCATCACTTCATTATTTAAACAACAATCATTGTTATGGTTTAATCCATCATTCATTTATCAGGCAGCAATCACTGATGTTAAACTAATCACTTCATTTATCAAATAACAATGTGCTAACATTATTTCTTTTTTTTTAGTTTGTTTAATGTTAAATTAATCACTTCATTTATCAAATAACAATGTGCTAACATTATTTCCTTTTTCAGTTTGTCATTTTGGCATATTTTTTGAGTGGCACTGAGTTTGATACTGACAGCATTATAATGGCATTCATTAAAAGGATAGTTTTGGGTGAGTAATATGTCAGTGTAATATAATACTTATACTGTCAAATATCTTTTTATAGTATATACATATAACATAATGTTTGTGAATAAAATATTGTATTTGTAATATGATAGCTTTGTAATAAAGTATGTGTACATTATATAAGGGATGGTCAAAAAGTAATGCCTCCTGTTTTATATCTATGTAAATGCTGTATCGGCATGCAGTTTGTAAATTTAGCAGGATTATTCAAACATTCTACTGCACTGTGTAGCATTACTAACCTGTTTTACTAACAGTGGCATCACTGTAGCGGTTTAAAAATGGCTTCCACAGACAGATATGCCTACCTTTTAGCTCAATGAACACAGGATGCGCCGACACTTTATTACTCCCGTGAGCTAAACCCCTGGGACTGAAAGAGTTCACGGCTACAACAGTGTCTCACTTGTATGCTTGTTTCTTTTGGGGGAAAAAAAAGGTTCTGATATTCATCTAAGGATGTACAAATTGCATTCTCTGGTGTGTAGTGTACATATTCTATCATGGAAGAAAGGGTGCACCTATGTGTAGCTCTGTTAGCTACACTTTCAAGGACTTATAAAGTTTAAATGTGTTTAAAACACAAGAGATTTACTGTCATTGCACCTTCATTTAACCCATTAACTTGGTCATTCTCTGCAGAGCTGTTCTTTTTCTACTAAAAGTGCTGCACAAAGCACGAAAGTCCATAGCTCCAGCAACATTCCTTAGGAATCTTATAACATGTGCACTCACAAATCAAATAACTGTATCCAAAATGAACCCACAACCATCAGAGCATGATTTAAACAGCCTTTGGCAACAAATAATACCTGTTAAGGATCAGCGATACAGAATTTGACAAATTTAATGTTTAAAAAGTGATCCATTCACATCATTGTGGAATCCTAATAAAGGGAGAAAATAATAAGTGTATTTGATCACCTCAAAATAAAAACAAATGCACTTAAGAACAGTTATATACTGACTCTGCCATCATTACTTGCAGGTGTTACTTCTATAGGTGCAGTAGGTGTATCTTATGTGGTTTGGGACATAAAAAGACATCAAGTATACCCGGACCAAAGTTTCAAAGAAGCAGCTCGACACTACACTGCTGTCCGAAGTTTAACTGTCATTGGGACTGTCATGAAATACAGACTTGTCAGGGCTACCAAGAATGTGGAGAAGGTTCAGACAGACTTTCTTCTTCAGCAGATTAAAGACAACATGGATACACAGTACAGTAAAGACATGGGGGTGAATAAAATATTTTTATAGTTAATATGTACTCATTCACTCTAAAAATTTAATTTCGAAAACATTTGAATTTTATTCCGTCTTACAGATAGTGGATGTGAAGACAATAAGTGAAGCCATGGATAAAGCTAAGGGCCACGGGATAATAAGAGGAAAGTCTTGGTTGGCGCAAACATATGATACAGTTAACCTCCCTCACCTGGATCTACACACCTGGTCATGTGGGCATAATGGGAAATGAGCAAGCGGACCAACTGGCAAGCATTGCACTAAGGTATGTGGGAAGAAGCATGGACAGAGCAGATATCGTCAACACTGTACAGACAGGGCTAGTGGATAATGAGGAATCCCTGACACTAACACGATTGTGTGACATGGAAGTAAAGCATGGTGAAGCACGTCTTCGAGGCCGAGATAGGAGACAGTATAACCAGCTTCTCGTGGGAACAATTAATAAAAGTACTTTGGAGTTGCTGCTGCATCCCAGGACCAAGCACGCATGGGAATACCCAATGTGAAGTGACGTCGATTGTGATAACATAACATAATATAACATAACAGTTAAAGATGTTTATTGGGCGAAAAGAAAAGTTGATCAAAGTGCCAGAGTACAAATCAGACTTGTGTAGGGTTCTGTTTACATTAAGCAGAATGTGCAGTGATTTCTGAGTGGGCATAGCAGAATCTTAAATTCAACAACTAATTCATGACGTTTCCATCCAGCTGTTGTGATTATCTATACAGATGGCTTGGTGTTGAGAAGCAGAAGAAGTGTCTAGGGGTTCATTTCAAAAGTGAATAAACAGCACTTGATGCAACAAAGCCTTGCATATACAACATCTAGTCTGAGAATGGAGGTGGAGACAGTCAGTCACTGCAGCCTTCTGCTGACTTTAGAACCAGCTGCACACGGATGAGGTGATTGTTACAGACTCACAAAAAAAGATGGAGGCAGGCACTACCCACAGTTAGCGCCCATCACATCTTTTCTCGAAGGCTTGCAGGTGTAATGGGAAATACACTGATGACAATTTGACTGATTCTGCATGATTGTGTATTGAATCGCTGTATGGGCAGCTAGATATGGCCAGATTTCTTTGGGAGCAAGGGAACAGTCCAAAGTGCAATTAAATCATTACAATGTGGAGAAAATGGTGCAGCAGGGGGTGGCCAAAGAATCTAGCCAACAATCAATACTCAGAGGAAAGCCAAGATACACATGTAGTAACACTGCTATTGATTCCATTGAAATTGGGACTCTGAACTGGTTGTTTAATATGGGGATGGATAATCTGTGGGAATGTCCCAAGTGCTGTAGTGTCAGTTCTTAACTTAATTCAGTTAAAATCAGAAACAGTAGCTCATTCACAGTTGTAACAATTTCTCTGAGTTGAGTTGACTAAAATTAATATTCTGTTTTTTTTTTTTTTTTAAATTTGTCCTGACAGCTAGTGAATGTCAAAACACGGGATGACTTTCTGCGAATTCACAGACTTACACGTTACCCAGACTACTCTCGGTACATCCACCAGATGATCAGTGGGGAAAAGAAGGTGCTGACATCTGTGGATCCTGTGATATTTGCTGTCACATCAGGAACTTCTGGCAGCAGTAGTATCATTCCTATGGTGGGAAAACAAACCAGGATGTTTTTCTTTGAGGTAAATTAGTAATTGTTTGTGTGGGTTTATGGGCCTCATTGTTTCACTGTGGGTGGGTGAGGGGATTTGGGAAGACCCACTGCCTTCTAACAAGCATGTAATAAAAGGTGACTAACTCCCTATCTGAGTTCAGGGGCCTAATTGTTTCACTGAGGTGGGGGGGGGATGAAGAAAATACCCACTGCACCCTTACAGGCATGTAATAAAAAGTGACTAACTTCCCATGTGGGTTCAGGAGCCCCATTGGGGAGAAAACAAGAATAGACCCACTGTCTACCCAAAAAGCATGTCTTAAGAGTCAACTGATTGGACCTTCCTTTAAAGATGGAGTGCTTGTGCCTGAGAGGCGAGGGACCAACAGTCTGCATATACATGAGCCAGATCTGTAAAATTGGTGTGCATGCAACACTCAGGTTCTGAAACAGGACTAAAGTCTAGAAGTGGATGAACACTCAGAACTTTCCGATGGAGTTTACAGCTGGTGAAGAAGAAGAAGAAGAAAGGCGACTAATTAGAGTTTTCCTGAAATCAGATATGTAGGGCTAAAAAAGCAGATATTATAGCACAGCTGTAAATGCACAACACAAGGTGTCAGCTGCCTTTCAAGATCAAAAGAAGAAGAAGGCAAAGTTAATTGATTAACTCCTTTAATTCTTTAGAATGTTTCTGTACATCACTAGGGGTACAGTATTTATAATGAAAGTAAGATAAGTAGGTTAATTTTAATGATAAAACACATTCCATGCAGTTTGTTAAACTGATCTTATCCTGAGTCTTCTTTAGTATGTTCCAACCAAATTAAATAAATATAACACTCTATAGCATACAGAGATAAAGAACTGAATAGGACAGGCTCAATCTGCATTTTATAAAATGAAGAACACTTTATGCAATAAATCCATTTCACTGGAGGTTAGAAAAAGAAGAATTCTTGCAGCATATAGGGAGCCAGCTTTAACAAATAACTGCAAATCGGGCAATTAATAAAACAGGCAAACAATTTCTTGAGGCCTTCTAAATAGTGGTTTTTACAGAAGAATTCCTTGGACAACCAAAAAGAGCAACCCAGAAGTTTAGAAAAAAAAGTGAGGGCTTGAAGACAACTTATCCCAAATATCAGAAAGAGATAGTCATAATTTTTTGGGTCATGTTATGAGAAGCAGGAAACTGGAACATATTGTGGCCACAGGAAAGATCTATGGAAAAAGAGATAGAGGAAGACAGTGGGAGAGGATTCTTGACAGCCATTTGTTATGGCATGGAGGGGTGTCAGCACATGAACTGAGGCATGCTGTTAAGGATCACAGATTTTGGAGAAGCATAACCGTCATGCCAGTTGGCAAGGCACTTGATAATGATGATGGTAGCAGTGTTGGCCAGCAGTTTTTGTGTTTGAGAGTTACTTTTCCTTTCAGATGTCACTGGTGGGCAATTTTATTTTTATTGCATGTGTATGGATTGTGTTTTTTTTTTTTTTCTTTTTCACTTTTTTCATCTTTCTAGACGATAGTGACATATTTTGCTCTAGGGTGGCATGAGAATAATAGCCCATGGTGACTGTGAGTGTTACTAGCAAGACCCACTCATGTTAAGAAAAGTCTTCCTGAATTATAGCATGGGATTGCAGGACTGTTGTTGCTATCACATGTATTTGGTGTGCTTCTTAGATGCTGGACTGTCAACCTTTCTGCAGTCATTTCTTTCTCTTGATGCCTATTCCCTTCCTGATTTTCCCCCTTCATTCAACTTAGTCCATAATATTTTGTTCCCATGAATCTATCTCAATGCCTGTATCGTTCCTGTCCCGCTTGCACACATCTTTATATCATAGTAGAGGCCAACCTTGACATCTTCTACCTGCCTTCAATTCACCATAGAGGATATCCTTACGGACTCTTCCATTCCCCAAGTGTGACCCAGCTACCTGATCCTTTGGAGACATTGAAAAAAAACTTTTGTGAGACCTGCTGTCTTCAATACCTCAGTGTTTGTGATCCTGTCTGGCCACTTACTGCCAAGTAAGCCAACCTTATAGACTATGAGTGGGAATAACAATTCTCCATATAGACAGAATGACACAGATCACAGCTGGCTACCTTTCATGGGTACCAGTCAACTAGTAGACACATCGGTTCCCCCCCCCCCCCCCCCCCCCCCCCCCCCCCCCCCCCCTCCCCCCCCCCCCCCCCCCACCCTCCCCCCACCCCACCCCCCCCCCCCCCCCCCCCCTTCCCTGGCACTAAAGGTTGACTAACGCAAGCAGTAGTTGATTGCATGTATTATATTGCTTGGGACTGAAGGAATAAGTGAAATAAAAATTTGAAAAATAGTATACTGTTCAACAACAACAAAAATGCATTGTTATCCAATGGTGCTTTACTACTAAAAATAATGCATAGTTATCCAATGGTGCTTAACTTCTTTAAAAAAAATGAAACACATAACTGCTGAAATGAACCTAAGTTTGTCATAATTTTGCCATTCAAAATCTTTGTCATTCAAAATATTTGTAATTTAATGAGTGATATTGTTCGAATTGCAAATAAGAATTATGCAGAGTTCATCCAATCATTTGAAATTACTTTTGCATCTGGGTCAACAGCATTTTTTAGACATACAGACTTTTCCGCCAGCTAATAAATTGCGCCATTAAATAACTAACTATTCATTTCTATTTTAAACAGGATTGTGCCATCAGATAACTATGCACTTTTTTTAACAGTATAAAAATGTGCCCTGTGTGGGAGGCTGCTTATTACGGGTTTTGCTGAAATATGATGTTTCAGGCTGAAAGGCGCATATATCATAGCCTAGCTGTAAACCACAAGACAACATGTCAACAGCTCCTTTAAGGCAGTATGCAAAAAAGAAGAAGACTGACACTTTCATTCCCAGTCATTTTAACATTACCCCAATCTATCCTATTTTTTGCAGTTTTTTCCAACTTTATAGAAAATGTGTTTTTGTCCTTCAGGAATTTAAAATGCAGCTTTGAGAAAAGGTGGCTGTACTTACCACAAAGTATTCCTTCATTCCTTTAGAAAATAAACATTTCCTGCCATTATCTTCAGGGCATCTCTGTGCTGTACAAGTGTATGGTCGAGTCCTTCCCAGGAACAGCATTTCTGTACAAAGTCTTCAAGATATTTTATAATCCAAACTGGCGTTATTCTGTTGATGGAATACCCGTAGGACCAAACTCAGCATCTCCAGACAGGTACAGAAACCTCATTACATCATCATCCTCATCATCATATCATCATCCTCATCATCACATGTACTGTACAGATAAGCATGAGAGGTCATGGTTCACAGTCTCACATGCTTGCCTTCATCACAAATCAGATATATGTTCTTATCTAGGCCATGCCATGTGGCTAATCTATCCAGGTAAGTGTGTGTGTTGTTCAGCCCCACCAGGACATCACACTGAGCGATAAACACCCAGTGACACAAAGTACTATTATTTGGATGAGGATCAGAAATCCCATTCAACTGTTTTGTTATATTAGGGTCTCCGACTACAACCAGACTGTGGCCTTAACAAAGAACTGCGTCCCACATTGGGACTGGAGTAATTTCTTAATATCCAGGTAGTCTCTGTCAGTGTCTCCTGTAGCTCAGGTTAGAAAACTGGTTTAGCAGTCTGATTCTTTGCATACCAGGGTTTGTTTCTGCAGCAGGCAGTTGTGAAAAAGACTGTTTTTGTTGCTTTCACACAGTGGAAGAAGAGGTGCAACATGGGGCCTCACCTCAGAATATTTCCCAAGACAGCAGTCAATGATCTGCACCCGGCTTCCAGTGTAGAGACAGAAAATAAATTGTTTTTCAGTGCCTTCTCTTTAATCCTCCTCTTCTTCTCCTCCTCCTTCTTCAGCATGGATTAGGTTTGGCAGACAGGTTACGTAATTCTGAGGTGTGGTCGCAGCTGCAGGCAATTTGGCAGCAGGCCGTCTTGTGTTGGTTTTGATAGTGGTATCGAGTGCCAACCATTTAGAAACTGAACATGAAATTGCATAGTAAAATCAGAAACAGCTGGGGTTGGTTCTGCAACGTCCTGTAGAGGATATGTAACTAATTCTAATTTTACTTTCTAATATTTTCAAAATGGAAAAATGTATTGCAGTTCAACTTACCCTTCTTCTCTTTGACCTCTTGGACTCACATCAAACCTTATCGTTTGATCTCATACAGCTCACTCCAAGTGCTTCCTTTCTTGTTCACTTTTTTCGCAGTATTCTTCCCCATTTTATTTTTTAAGGCCTCCCTTGTTTTCTTAAAGAGTTGCGATAACAAAGAGGCTAGGCGCTTGTCTGCCACTTGAAAGTCTTGGATTTTAATTTTCATTAAATCTTATTTTTTTCTTCAAAATTGACCTTAACTTCCAAATCTACCAGCCTTAAATGGATACTAGCTAATGTCCCAGGAAGTAAAAAAAACAGCCGGCATGATGTTGAACACAACATCCTTCCAGTACAGATTAGTCTATAAAAATATGAGTCTGGCATAATATACCCAGTGCACCATTGGCGTGAGAAAGGCCCTTTATTTTGGTTAATGCCGTTCAACATGTTTTTCAGTACTTTTTTATGATGAGGAAGATTTATGACATGTTTAATAATTTTTGACCTACGAGGATTTGATTTTGGTGGTGGCCAACTATTTCAATCCTAGATGGTTTCAAAATAGAAACCCAGTTTGGCACAATAATCTTAGTGAGAAGGGCATCGGTATATGACTTTCAAGGATACACCATATTCTGCGTGGCATATAAAATATTTGGCCAGATATCTTTTGGATTTCCAGACCAAGAATCCAATAAATAATAACACACCATGTTGATCATTGATACTAAGTCCATGCTTTGTGGCACTGGTAGTCTTGTCTATCCACAGCCTTCTGTCTCATGTACTCTCAGCCAACTCTGACACAGATTATCTGGTACTTTATTATTAGCCAACCACAAACACGCTAAAGCGCAGAAAACACGGAAAACCCGCTCTTACCACCCTCTAAAATATTGGACTGTCCCGTGACATCATTTGTGATTGGCTAAAAAGAAAGCACTGATGATCCTCCATGCCATGATGTCAAACGTTTAGCATCTTTTCTCTCGGTCTCCCGCTGCCTCTCCTCCCCTCCAACTTTCCCACTGTCACAATGAACTCCAGTTTTCTCCTTCTCATCACATGACCAAAGAATGTAGACTGTCTCTTTCTGATGTGGGCAATCAGTTCTCTTCATGCGTCAGTCTCTTTTGAGATTTCTTCATTACTATTTTTATCTGTCCAGGGTATTCTTTCATTTGTCTATAAAACCACATCTCAACAGCTTCCAAATAATTTTTCACTAGTCTATTAACTGTCCATGTTTTATCCTCCTCCTCTTCTCCTCCTCCTCCTTCTTCAGCATCTGTGGTTTAGGTGTTGCGAACAAGTTACATAATTGTCTATGTCTGTCATTGATACAAGTAGACATAAACTGAATGCACATAGTGTGTTGCTTGGGAGAGAAAGAGTGAAAAATTACCGTTTCCGTAGTTTTCAATTGTTCATAGTCGCACACTGAGAAAGAGATTTGGATCCCTTCTTCTTTTCTCCACTCCTGGAATACCATTGCAGCATCAGGGCAGAAAGAGATCTCTGGAACAGACCCTTCTGTTTGCTTCGTTTAAAGTACTTTTTAGTGTCTCTGATATCTCTGCGGTCCATATTCTGCAGGGTTGACCTCTTGCTCTGTGACCACTGTAATATTTGTGACAAGTTTAAATGCTCAAATACTTTCCTGTCAACCTGTTGACATTGCTTTTTTAATTATTTTTTCCCCAACAGATCTAAAGAATTTCTTCATGTTTACACGACACCTCCTGCAGCTTATGAAGTCCGGACTGAACCAGAAGCACTCTATATTTATTTACTGTTTGCTTTATTGGATCCTCATGTTGGCATGATTGAAGCCAACTTTTCATCCATTGTATTTAATGCTCTCTGCACCTTGGAGCAAAAGCTGCCACAGCTAATCAAGGACATTGAGAAGGGTCACATAGATCCTGACTTAAACATTGACCCATCTGTTAGACAGGAGTTGAACAAGCTGCTGTTACCTAATCCACAACGAGCCCAGGAAATTAGAGAGGCTGCCAGGATGGGCAAAGAAGGCCTAGCTCTCAGAATCTGGCCACAGCTTCATTTAGCTGTTGGGGCCGATACTGGTACATTTGATTTATACGCCCAGAAGCTGAGAAGTGGTTATTTGAAAGGTTAGATATGCATAGTTTAGCTTGAGTACATAATGTTCTCAGGCCTTTTTTTCCTGAAAAATAGTTGAGTATTTCGGGATAATTTTTTAATATTTTTTTTACTCCTCATGTGGATACATTAGGTGCACCCAAGTGCTTCCATAGTAGGTAGTTTTATTTCAAACTTTCCTGGAGTCATAAGTTATTGTCCATAAATGACACACATTTTATTCATTACTTTTCTTAAATTCACTGCTTTTCATAGAAAGAGAGTATCAATGCTATGAAAAGCACTAGTTATGTTCTGGGTCATGTAAAAATGCCCTAAAGAATTAAAATTCTAATAAAATGTCATGTCCAACTGCAAACTTTAGATAGATAACAGCTAGCTGCTTCTTGTGCTGCTTTGTGTTGTTTCAGAATGGTTATAAGATGAAATGTTTATGAATAAAGTTCCAACATGATCACTGTCACGCGTGCGCAGGGTGGGAGGAGGCAGGTCCTAAGTTGCAATCACATGCTTGCAGCACGTAAACTAAGAACTACTAGCACACCTGCTTGCCACTGAAGAATTCTTTTACCAAGTGAAGAAAACTAACAAACATAACAGTGCAAGCCACAAGTGTGTAACTTGCCATACCTGCCAACTCATCATCATCATGTAGCAGAACGTCGTCCTCATCACGGTCAGCCTGAAAGAAACTGGGTCTCTCGCCAGCTCTCCCGCCTCATGTACTTTCATACTGAAGGAGTCACTTATATCTTTTGCCCATCTTCGTGTTGGTCGGCCCCTGCCCCTCCTTCCTGGTACTAGGCCTTCTGCTATTATTTTTTTCCAATCCGTCGTGGCGCTTGATATGACCAAAGTATTTCAGTTTCTGAGAAAGGATGCTGTTTATCAGCCAGTCTTATTATTATATATTAGCCAATGTTAAGATCTTTCAAGATGTCATTATTTCTCCCCCTATTTGTCCGAGATATTCTGAGAATCTTTCTAAAGCATTTCAGCCAACTACCACCCCTGAAATGTCAAGGACAAATTTATCCATCATACACATCAAGATAGCACTTAGACTCAACAGATATGGTCATCGTATGCACAAAAGGGGTAAAAATCATGCGAATTTGTTTACTATAGTCAGCTAATGCTGTATTTGGACAGTGACAGAAAAATTGCAGCTGAAATTGCAGGGGGTGACTGAAATGTAACACCCCATTTCAAAATACTTCGATTTTATTCATTAACTATAGTTTTCAGAAGAAATTGATATGGGAGAAAAGCGTTTAGCATGAGGTTCTTTTTAAAATTTTATATGAGCACCATATTTCACTACCAGCTTTTCTAGCCGCTCAGGAATCATGTCAGTTGATTTCACCAGGAATTCTTGTTGAATGGAAAACATCTTCTCATATTCGCTCTTCACATTCTTCTAAAACATAATATTCAACTTTAAATACAGATTAAATTTACAGTTTACATTCTCATACATTAAAGATCAGAGACACACACATTTGAGGCACAACATACTATACAAAAAAAAAATGTTTTAAAAATTTTAAAATAAGCAGGTTTTTCCCCAATCGTCCTGTAGATTCTTGAAAAATGAGCGTTGAACTTATAGAAAATAGAACACATTGAAAATGATGAGGTCTGACAGAAAGTATGATAGCAGCAATGCTATATTTCGTTATCAAACAACAAGTGAGATAGTTTGACCGTATAATTTCACTGTCAACAGACAGTATACCACCAGAAGCAGTGTCAGTAAACAAATAAGCCACATCTCTCTAACGGATGTGCTTGCAAAATTTAAGTTCTGGAACAAGACAAGACCAGTAGCGGATGAACAACCAGAACTTTCCACCAGAGTTAACAACCAGTGAAAGCTGAGAAGAAGAAGAAGACTACAAGCAATAATGTGCAGACTAAGTGGGAATCCAAAAATAGAAAGAGAGAAAAGCAAATTCCCCGGGAATCCCCTTATGCAAAGCACACAAATGGGCACTCTCTTGCAGTTTTTACATCACCTGAACACCGCAGAGTGTAAGAGGACCAGGATGAGATGAACTAATGCTCAGTAAACAGAAAAAAAATATCAAGTGGTTCCTGTGCAGAATAGATGGAATAAAATGGTAGGATAGAGTCACTGATGTAGAGCTTTGGGAGCGAAGTAAATAAATTTCAGTGTATTAAGAGATGAAGAAAAGATGCTGGTGTTGCATAGAACACACTTGAGAAACCCTGAGAATGGTACAGTTAGATGGGCTTTACAGTGGAACCCACAGGGACATAGAAATAAAGGCAGAACCAAACACACACAGAGAACATAGAGAATGGAACTAGAGAGTAAAGAAAAAAAAGATGGGAAGGACGTGGGACAATCTGCATGTTCCATTGTTGAATAAAGGGTACAAGAAGAAAAAAAATAATTGGATAAACAGCAGACACTTATACCCAGACCATATCTTTCTGCGCCATGTGCAACTGCATAAATTTTACCATTATATTTCCTTCCCTTGAGTTGATCAGGTGTCCCGTTGTACTCGCCAATCTATGCAGCATCAGAAGGCTTGCTGGGGATCAACATTTGGCCTGACCAGCTCCCCACTCGCTACTTGCTTCATCCACGAACACAGTTCTTCGAGTTTATCCCTGATGATGTAATGGACCAGGAACAGCCTGCAACTCTTTTAATGCACCAGGTACTTCTGTGATAAGTTTAATGTTGAATGTTGGTTTAGGAATCGACATCACAACACTCGGGACACCCCCATAATCGCTCCATCCCCATTTTTAGCAGCAAGCAAAGAGTTAAATATCCGATGGTACCAGTAAATGTCTGATTGTATATCTGTCTTGACTTAACCCTGAGTGTCGAGCGTTGGCCAGATCTCTTTATAACTCCTCGCAGTGCCATTCTCCTCAGAACATAATGATCTATCTGTGCCTCAGCACTGTTTACTTGCTTCCAAAGGGCCCTCACAACATCAGCTTGTCATACATCAGTTCACCACCAAGTGGTGCAGAACCAGCCAGTCTATATGCATGCTCATTTCCCAACACACCGGCATTACCTGGAGAAAATATCCAAAGGATGCTAACTACCCAGGACCCTTGAAGTGATGATATGTTTAACCCTTTCGCTGCTACGTTCCCGGAAATAGTTGTCCTCCCTGTGCTAAGCAATGTGAAAAAAAAAGTCTCTGCTGTGCGCAATACTTTTCTATCCTCCAAACGCAAGAGATGCGTCGGCGGTGAGGGCTATATTTTGTACACCCAAAAAAATTGGTTGGTCCGAGTGGTGACAAGTCAGAGGCACGATGGTGGCCCACAAACTTGACTAACAGAGCTATCATCCTTCTGGGGAGGGGGGGGGGGGTGTGTGTTAATGGGAAGAACTGTTCCCTGTCCGTATCCCAAAATTTGATTGACGAACCTACCACAGCTGCCACTTTAATCATAGTTATTTGTAGTCACCATGTTATTAAATACCAAAATAATTTTAAAAAATTTAATAATAATACTTGAGTCGTCCGTTGATAAAAAGTAGCAGGAACTGAAAGGAAAATTTACAATAATTAAAAAAAAAAAAAAATAAAAACACGACTTCGGGGGTTGAACACACGACCCTCTGATTCTAAGGCGAACGTGATACCAACTACACTATACTACCGATTGACGTATTTTGCTGTGTGAATGATAATAATGACTGATGTACGCAGACTATCAAAAACGTGCCTAAGTTTGTAGTCTATCGCCGCCTGCATGAGCACTGTTGTCTGAGAAATGTTTGAGATTCTCAACAATAGTAAAAATATGTCCGTCGACATTATTTCACGGGAGTTTTTAGCAAACAGTCTTTGCTCAAGTACTCTATTTTGAGGTTCTTTGTTCTAAGCATTAGCAGACAGACAGCAAAAAAAAAAAAAAAAAAGTTCGTCCGAATCTGTGTCTGTCCATCGGGAAAGACGAGAATTTTTAGTGACTGAACTGTTTGAATTTTCAGTAGCAGAAATACAGTTAGAGCTGGAGTCATCAAAATTATGCACTACTGATTTCAAATCAACTGTTCATAAAGACAACTGATCAATTTATTGCCGTTTTGATGGTGCTTCATTGTCGCTGCTCTCTGATTCCGACAATGAGGACGTCGGACAGGCAAACAGCTTTTTTTTGGACACGACGGTTTCAGCAGTCGATATTGATGGCCTAGTCAAATCTTTTTGTTCACTGTCAGAAGTAAACATTTCAAAGTCATCTTCGCTATCACTTCTTGACAGAAACTCCATAAATTCTTCATCAACTTTAACAAGTTTTCTTGCCATTTTGTACTAAGTGTAGAATAATACAAAAGCACAAATATATATCAGGGCACAAAATACACAGATCACCGACCACGCTGTCACGGTAAACAAAGCAACGGGATAACGCAGAATGCAGTAAACACACCTTAAACACACCTAAAAGTACGTGCCAGTGCTTTTAATCATATGTAAATGGGTCAGTTTAATCTAAATATAGTTAATGCATATTGCCCTTCAGCCAATAAAATACGAGGTAACAGAAATCTGTAAGAAAAGTCCAAAAACGGCTTAGGACGTCCATAGCACTGGGGGTCAAGAAAAAAAATTACGTCCAAAGACGGGCGTAGCAGCGTACGGAAAAAGACGTCCATAGCAGCCAAAGGGTTAAACTAGGTTTAAAGTCAAGAGAATCCACTAAATTTTTCTGGATTTGTCCCAGATATTTGGCTTGGTCATCTCTGTATATCTGCTAGCTGCCTGCTGAGAGCGTCATAAAGCATGAACTCTATAGCTCCAGTGAGGGTCCCAAGGGGATTCCATAATCATGAACTGAACCATGCAGTCCTAGTGACGCACCCGTGACTTTTCAAGCAAGAGGCCAACTGCCTAACTGCTAAGCCACTGACATGGTTGCAATATATGTGACATGTTGTATTGCAAAGAGTGTGAGAGTTGCAGTATATGTGACATGTTGTATTGCATAGAGTGTGAGAGTTGCAGTATATGTGACATGTTGTATTGCATAGAGTGTGAAAGTTGCAATATATGTGACATGTTGTATTGCATAGAGTGTGAGAGTTGCAGTATATGTGACATGTTGTATTGTATAGAGTGTGAGAGTTGCAATATATGTGACATGTTGTATTTTGCATAGAGTGTGAGAGTTGCAAAATATGTGACATGTTGTATTGCATAGAGTGTGAGAGTTGCAGTATATGTGACATGTTGTATTGCATAGAGTGTGAGAGTTGCAGTATATGTGACATGTTGTATTGCATAGAGTGTGAGAGTTGCAATATATGTGACATGTTGTATTGCATAGAGTGTGAGAGTTGCAAAATATGTGACATGTTGTATTGCATAGAGTGTGAGAGTTGCACTATATGTGACATGTTGTATCGCATAGAGTGTGAGAGTTGCAATATATGTGACATGTTGTATTGCATAGAGTGTGAGAGTTGCAATATATGTGACATGCTGTATTGCATAGAGTGTGAGAGTTGCAATATATGTGACATGTTATAGCATAAAAAGTGAGATTGACAATATATGATGTTTTATAGCATAAAGTGTAAGAATTGCAATATTTGTGACATGTTTTATAGCATAAAATGTAAGAATTGTAATATTTGTGACATTTTTATAGCATAAAGCATGAGAGTATCAATGTTTGTGACATGTTTTTCAATATAAAGCGTGAGAGTTGCAATATTTGTGACACTTTCCAACATACAGAGTGAGCATAGCATTATTTATGACATGTGATCCAAAACAAAGAGTGAGAGTTGCAGTATTTGAATCATGTGTTCCAACCTAAAGAGTAAGAGTTGTGATATCTGTACCATGTATTCCAACTTAAAGAATGAAAGTTGCAATATTTGTGACATGCATTCAAACATAAACAGCTGCAAAATTGGTGACGTTTTCCAGAATAAAGAGCGGGAGTTAAATTATTTGTTACATTTTGTCGAAGCTCCTACTTAAAGTTTTAATAACTCTCTCTCTCTCTCTCTCTATCTATCTCTCTCTCTCTCTCTCTCTCTCTCTCTCTCTCTCTCTCTCTCTCTCTCTCTCTCTCTCTCTCTCTCTCTCTCTCTCTCTCTCTCTCTCTCTCTCTCTCTCTCTCTCTCTCTCTCTCTAAGTATTATTATAATTCTCAGCTTCTGAAGGCTTGGTAATAATTTGAACTAAAGTATTTTACAGTTAATTTGGTTTGAATGTTTGGAGCAATTAATGCCTTCTGTATGTATATTGGAGCAATAAGTAGGTTTTATTGATGATGTATGTTATGATATATTGTAGTCCATCTCTTTCTTCTAACTTTACTATCTTTTTTATTTAATGTCCTAATTGTTACCCGCAAATAAATTAAATTTAAAAACATGTCCTCCTTTAAAAAAAAATGAAGGTATGTTTCTGGATTTATGGATTTATATAAAATAACTGTATGTCCACCTTAAAAAACAAATAAAGGTATGACGTTTCAGAATTTTATGGAATTTTTTAAAACAACAGTATGTCCGCCTTTAAAAAAAAAATTAAGGTATATGATGAATCTGGATTTTATGGATTTATTTAAAATAACAGTATGTCCGCCTTTAAAAAAAACCGAAGGTATGATGTTTCTGGATTTTATGGATTTATTTAAAACAAAAGTATCCGCCTTTTTAAAAAAAACGAAGGTATATGATGTTTCTGGATTTTATGGATTTACCGAAAATGACAAGTGGAATGTAAATGTATTTGCAGGTCCAGAAGGGAAGCATCTACGAGCTGGTGATCACAAATCCCAGTTGTCTGTACAGGTACAGATTTGGAGATGTGGTCAAGGTGGTGGGACATTACAATCAGTGTCCAGTTGTGGAGTTCATGTACAGGTGAGAGCAGTGACTGGTTTCATCTGTGTTATCACAATCACTATCACGTTCAGTGTCAATAAACCTAGCCTGTTGTGTTTTGACATCATATGTGATCACCAGAACCATAGATCAGATCAGTGTTCCTGTCTGGTCTCATGCATAGGGCTAAGTCATTCAGGTATTTAGCTCTTTGCTTCCCCTTGCTGCACAAATGAAATGCATTCCATAGGGAAAACACAGCTCACAGGCTGCAACCTTGTCGTTTTGTTCAATTTGAGCTGGTGAAATACCTTATGTAAGAATTCTACCTGTGGATAGAAACCAACTTATCGTGCCTGAATACTTCCATTAACGACAAACAGCATTTCTGTTGGCGATTGTTGGCTTTGGCGCTTCAAGCAACTGAAATACGCATTCACTGCGTGTGCATATATTTCTGGATTGTTCTGGAACTTGTTTATTCACTGCTTCTTGAGTCCACCATAGAGGCTGCACGAAAGCAGAGGTGGTAGTCCTGCTGCATACCTACTGTTGAAGGCATCCAAGAAGGGTACTGGCCCTCTCATACTGAAAAGTCTTGCACATATTCACCGCCCTGACCTTGCTAGTTTTAGAAATCAAGACTGAGCATGGCATATTGTCACAACCCTGATCGCCTTGTATATAAGAGAGTCTCGAAATAAGATTACAGTACTTGTTTTCTGATGTATAATGAGAGTGATTTATTACATAAGATACTTTTCATCTACTGAAATGCTGCCTTTGCCTGGTCAATTCTGCTCTCTCTCTCTCTCTCTCCTCTCCCCTCCCTCTAAATGTGTATATATATATATATATATATATATATATATATATATATATATATATATATATATATATATATATATATATATATATATATATATATATATATGTGTGTGTGTGTGTGTGTGTGTATTATATATATATATATATGTGTGTGTGTGTTATATATATATATATATGTGTGTGTGTGTTATATATATATATATATATATATATATATATATGTGTGTGTGTGTGTGTGTGTGTGTGATGAAGAAGTATTGGTTTGCTAAATGCTTTAATTATTGAGGAGAGCAACCTATAATGTCTACCAATCTATATGTTTCCTCCAGGAAGGGTCAGATTCTGAATGTGCGGGGAGAGAAGATATCAGAAGCGGTCTTCTACAGTGCGCTCAGGGACACTGTGTCTGACATAGATCTCAAGTTTGTGGATTACTGTTGTATGGAAAGTGTACTTCTTGATGGCATGGATGTATCTAAAGGTTGGTTTGCTTTATATTTATCCAATGCTGTTAGCGTCCTTTCTTATCTCTTTTATCCCAGGAACATAAAACTTTAACTCGCTGATTCCTAAGTATTCATTCTTCTTATTCTGTCTTTTATCACCCATTGAAGCATACACCCTGAGCCAAGTCACACACGATCATCCTATCCTTCGCTTTTGTGTGCAGCTCACCACATATCCTATCTTGTCTTTTTAACTTTATTCTCTAGCTCCCTTCTCAGTGTGTTTTGTTGTTGTTGTCTGCCTTTATTTATATGTCCCTGTAGTTTCAGTGTAAAGTCACTGGCTTTAATGGAATGGAGGAACAGACTGTGAGCCCTGTGTGACATATAATGGCACAACAAGACAATGGTGATCTTTGTATCTATCTTCTTTTACCCCACCAGGACATCACACAAGGGATAAACACCAGATGACACAAAGTGCCACCATGGGGATGAAGATTACCCGTGGAAAGGTCCCAGAGACCGTGTTCAGCCGTTAGACCATATTTATGGCCAGGCTATATTGCAGCCCCAGGCAAGAGCCAGAGTAGGGCTTAAAATAATGAAAAATTGCATCCCACAAAAGGATGACAAGATTTTTTATAGACAATGATGATAAGGATTTGGATCAGAACATTCACTTGCATTTGTGCGCATCTCTGGTCACTTGTTTTGTTCTATTTAGCACTATGAAAAACATGACTACTGGCAAACAGTATATGGTGAAACTGATGGCCAAGTGCTAGAATGATGTTTTGTTCATGAAATGTTAATGTTTGTCAATTCCAGATCTGAAGTCACCTCAGCCATGTTACCATGTGTTTGTGGAGTTTGAGGATGAGGACAGCAAGCTTGTTCAATCCCTTGGCACTAAATTGAAACAACAGGTTAGTGTTCATTAATTATAAAAGGTAAAAAGGTAAAGTCGGGAGATGTGAACCAGCATCATTGCATATGGTTATAAACCATAAGTGCTCTGCCACAGTACAGACAGCTGATAAGAAACTGTTCGCCTGTGTCGCCGTCCGCACGTAACTCTGTAGCTACAGCAACATTCCTCCATTTACCCCAGAGTGTCACTCTGGTACTCATTTCCTAGAGGCTGGGTGAACCCCGGAAACTGCCCGGTTTTAAACACCGACCATGGCTGCAGCGAGTCACAGCTGGATGTTCACTGATTATATAAGTATACAACTTTATATTGATCAGCTTCTCTGTCCTGTTCTCACAAAACGCCCAAAGATGTTGACTGCCTTCTTCTGATGCATGTAGTAGCTCTCTGTGAAGTTAATTTCTTTCATGACACATTCTTTATACTTTTACATGTCCATTATGTTATCATCTTTTGTCTGTAAAACCCCATTTATGCAGCTTCCACATAATTTTCCACTTATCTGCTGGCTGTACATGATTCACTTCCATACATCAGGATTGGCTCTGTGTGGTTCTTAACATAGTTTTAACATATGGCTGTGAATGCTGTACAATTAATAAACAAGCTATACAATTTTGTCAGGCCTCAGAAATGTGGTTCTACAGAAGAATTCTTAGAATTTCTGTCCACAGCTGAAAAGAGCAGCCCAGAAGTTTTGAAAGAGGCAATTGTTAGAAGACAACTTATCACAAACATAAGAGAGAGACATTCATTATATTATGAAAGTTTCACCTTCTGTTGGGCATCATTGCCTCATTAGCACTTTAACTTGCACATTTGTTTTATCTGTTGTGTATTCGGTTAACTACTTCAGTAGAGTTTAAAACTAAAGTAAATAATTCCACAGCTTGTCGTCGTTGGTCCGAAAACGAATAGCAATACTATAGTTTAACCGAGGTAAAAGAGGGCATAAAATACATGACTTCACAAGGGCTTCATTCATCCTAAATACAGTGCTGATGACAGCCAACATGGACTCTAAGAAGAATTAGACAAAGCAGACATGTAATGATTCTTGTTTTAACTTGGAAAGTACCTTGGTTTGCACCGGCTTCAACATCTAGGGTTGACAACACACACTAACGCTCAGCTTCTTAGTATATTCTGTCAGTTTATTCTCGTCCATTTATTTCACATGTTTAACATTATTCACACTTTATCACTCGCGACATATTCGAACATTAAACATTTGCGCAACATAAAGACGACATCTTCAAATACTACAACCGTCTTCTCTGACTTCTGATCATCGACTGACCACGAGGCTAGCTCGGGCTTCCCCTCGCTTACTCCACCGGCCACAAGTATCTCGTGCCGTGACTTGTAGCACGGACTTCCTGCTTGCCACAATGTACTCGTGGAGACCATGCAAAGCAGGGTCATCAACTCTCCCCCCTTTTTAACAAAATGACACTTTATGGAACATCAAGTGTCATTTTCATTTAACCAAATATAGTAAATCAATTTAATTGTATTCCCACTAGGGATTATGGTTCCTGATTGTCCTCAATTACTGCCCTTTAAAACTGCTTTTAATATTTACTGCCTGCTTCCTAGTACTGAGCTGGTGAAGAGTTTAAACCATCTTTGCACCTATTGCATCTGTAGTATTGTCTAGTCACTATATCTACTCTATCAGGTTTAAAGTGAAATGATGATAGTGATGATGATGATCAGCTTTGAGATATTTATTACATAGAAAATTGGATTCAACCAATATTTCTACATCACCTTTCACAGGGTGTTAAACCCCAAGGACTCTTAGCCGATATGATAGTGGTAAGATATAAACAGTAGATTGCACAATTTATTCCTGACATTATTCTTCTTCTTTCGTTCGCCTATTTCCATGACTTGTGTGCGTGGCATCCTGATTGCTGTGGTGCGCCTCCTGGCTGGTTGCCTCCAACTTCAGCACCTTGTTTAAGCAAGGGTAGACTGTGGTCATACTCGAGGAGAGTAGGCTTATCCCTTCGTCTTTCACCTTTACCTCGTTTGTTGTCCCTTCCAGTTTCCCGCTGGGGGTTGAAACCCCAACCTTCAACTGGATTGCTGGGAAGAACAGGGTCCACCACGTGAAGGTGAGGTAGGCTTGAGCAAGAGAGGCTAATAGACATTAAGAGTCTTGTATTGCGCATCATTGCTCCATTTGGACCCCATTCCTGGCATATTTCGCTGCATCTTGTGAGGGGCATGCCACGGTAACAACTATATAAATGAAGCATCATCGTCATCATCAAGTGCCTTGCCAGCTGGTGTAGGCATTCATGCATCTCCTCAAATCTTGGCCTTTGGTGTTCCAGATCAGCGCTCCATTGATGATATATCTTCATGCCACTGTCTTAAACCATCCACCATCATTCCTCTTAGTCTGCCTCTTCTACCAGTGATTTTTTTCCAGCCATCACGATATTTATAAATGAATATAGCAGATAAGTGAATTCTTTATAACTGAAGTACAAATTCAAGAACAATCAAACGCAGCTGTGCCAGGCAGTAAATTGTGCAGTCTATTGTTTGTGTCTTCTTTTTTCAGATTTACAATAAGGAAACATTGCTTTGATTCTAAGAAGACTGCTGTGAATGCCTTTCAACAATGGGGATTTATATCACGTGATATTTTAGTAGGCCTAATAGTTTCAGAGGAAGAGGGTGTTAAAGGACTATAAAGAACCTTTATTGTTATATGCACATGAGGCGTGGACATTAAGAGACAAGCTGAAGAAACATTTACTCAGACAGGGATGTGGTTTGTGACAAGAATGCCAAGGGGAAAACCCAGCAAGCTAGTCCTCCATGAGACAGATGAAAACCACAAACAGTTTTTTAGGATATCTTTTGAGAAAGAATGCACTTGAGAACTTGATAATAAGTAAGTAAAGTAAAGGACCCTTTTCAACACCTTTATAGAGCATATAGGGCTAGACCTATATTTTATAGACCAATCGGCACAAGATGGGTGATGATGTCAGCATCACGCTGGCCACCTTTACTTCCTGGGACTGCACCTGGTACTCACTTAAGGCTGGGTCGACCTGGGAGCCAAGGTCATTTAGAACTTGATAATGCCTGGCAAAATTGATGGGAAAATTGTAAGGGAAAGGCAGTGGGGGATAAACATCTGGATGGTTTAGCCATACTGATGGGGCCAGTCAAGAATATTGACCTGATCGTGATTCTTTTTCTTCTTCTTTACCCCTTGAATGCCTTTGCAGCGTCGGGGCAGGAAGAGATCTCTGGAGCGAACCCTTCTGTTCGCTTCGTACAAAGTACTTTTCCGTGTCTCTGATATTTCTGCGGTCCATTGTCTGCGCGGTCGACCTCTGGCTCTGTTACCATTATATCTGTATAGCATTGCTCTCTGTGGTGCCCTGTCTGATGCCAATAGGAACATATGAGATATCAAAACAAGACAGCCTATGCTCGTTGGCACAGCACATGGTGATGATGAAAAGGTTTCCCAAAAGTAATCTGTTTTGTTTGAATATTTAATAATAATCTTATCTTCCATTCAGCTTGATTACCATTTAATGTTTTTTATATTTAATAATAATCTTATCTTCCATCCAGCTTGATTATAATAATCTTATCTTCCATCCAGCTTGATTACCGTTTAATGTTTTTTATATTTAATAATAATCTTATCTTCCATCCAGCTTGATTATAATAATCTTATCTTCCATCCAGCTTGATTACCGTTTAATGTTTTTTATATGTAATAATAATCTTGTCTTCCATCCAGCTTAATTACAGTTTAATGTTTTATATGTAATAATAATGTTTTTTATATGTAATAATAATAATCTGATCTTATCTTCCATTCAGCTTGATTACCGTTTAAAGGAGAAATCCTATCCGTATGCCACATTCCGAGCCAAGGGAAGCATTGACCCTATTCAAGTCCACATTGTAAGAAAAGGATCGTTCGGCTTATTACGACTCTTTATGCTAGACCAGTCAAAGGTGGCTTCAAACCAGTATAAAGTTCCCAGGGTGCTGAGAAAAGAAGAGGCTGTGAGATTCCTGCTTGATAAAGTGGTTGTGTGAAATGATAAATGTGAGACACTTCAGGGTGTCCTGTGAGTTTCCACAGGTATGAAAAATAAAAATGTCACTAATGTTATTACAGGCATAACTCCAGCTATGCTTCTACCTGTTCTTCAGCAGTGGAGGAAAGACCTCGAAATGTGTTTTCAAAACAGTGGTGTTTATGTAGAGCAGAGGTTCTCAAACTGGGTCCTCGGCACCCATGGGTGGTTAAAAAAATTTTTTTTTAATTGTGATGGATGCCCTTTAAACCAATAGTGCATTATTAAGCACATGGTAATAAATTCATATTTTCATAGACCGCACAGAACTCATTGAGTCAGCAGGACCTTATATCGCCCTCTACACCGAAGCGGTAAAAGAGGATGTTAACAACAAGAAGGCAGCATCACACCAACCCCTTTAACTTCCCAAGACATTACCTATATACCATTTTAGGCTTTGTCTACCTGGGAGCCAAGGTCATTTTTATAAAAAGAATCCACATTGATATGGATTCAAACCTAAGACATTCTGGCCAACAAGCACATGTCTATCCACTGCACTGCCACAGCCCACGGTATTCAGTAGCCTATAATATACATCTGATACTCATATATTTCATTAAATGCTAGTTTCAAACCCGTGCATCCTCTAGGACCTGAACATGAAGTTCTGCATTGATCACACAGTTGAGAAAGTTTGCTTTACATTAGAAGACATTTTTCTCACTTATAATACTTTGTGTTCCTCCCTGTGTGGGGCCTGGGGCCCCATTGGATGGGGGGGGGGGGGGGTAGGGAATAGACTCACTACCCCCCTGACAAGCATGTTGTAACAGTCAACTAATTAGGGGTGGTTCCTTCTAAATCTGAGTGCATCTGCCTGAGAGGCATGGAACCAACAATCTACATACAAATAAGCCAGATCTGTAAAACAGTTGTGCATGCAAAACTTAGGTTCTGGAACAAGACTAAAGTCTAGAAGTGGATGAACAACCAGAACTTTCCACTTTACAGCTGGGGACTACCAAGTAGGAGAA
The DNA here is from genome assembly GCA_905116865.2 of Candidula unifasciata. Lineage (NCBI taxonomy): Eukaryota > Metazoa > Mollusca > Gastropoda > Stylommatophora > Geomitridae > Candidula > Candidula unifasciata. The sequence goes on along the minus strand of CAJHNH020000997.1, from coordinate 332,299 downwards.
GAAGAAGATTATGTTTCCATTGTGTTCATATTATTTTAATTACTTTTCATTGTCATTATTAAAAAAGTAGATTGCAAGGCTGGCATATTTCACTAGATTTCAGTTGTAAAGAATTCATTTATTTGCGTTATTTTATTCACTTGTGATTCTAGCATGCCCCTACCCAGATACAGCAAACTATGCCAGGTGATAAATTCTGCAATCTATGTTTGTATCTTTAATGTTGACATTTTCATTGTGGTAAATAAAAACGTAATAAAACACATACTTATAAATGTAGTGCCATAAGCTTATATTGAGAATCTTTATTTCTTTGAGAATGAATGAGTAAGCATGCAGGAATGGTTGTGCTGTATGGTCTGAGTGGCAAAGTAGTTTGGCTGGTTTCCTTATGCTCTGAAGGTCATGGGTTCAGTGAATAATTATAATAAAGAACTGTTATCACTGCACTCGGGACACTCCCACACATGTTCTGTCTCCTTCTTCCATAGCCAGCTAAGAGCCGATATGCTAATAGTGCCAGTTGCAATCTTATTAAAGGTCTGCCTATGTTGTTTTCCCATCAGTGTTGAATATCTTCCAGATGGGGGTCTGAGTGGTCTTGAGGTATGGTGTCTGCCTCGAGTCCTGGAGGTCCCGGGTTCAAGCCCATGTGAAGGCTGGGATTTTTTTCCACGTGGACTTCTAGTAATTTCCCCTGGTCTCTGGGTAGTAAGATCGGACGCCTGTGTGTGTTCTTGCACACGCAACAAATCCCTTGGCAGTTGGAAATTGAAAAGAGCAGTCTAATGGCGCTGTCCTGGCAAAATTTGGAGTTAAAGATCTACCCAAAGTATTTCAGGATCCTCACCGGTGCAATGGAATTCATGCACTGTGCTCAGATTCTTCAGACTCAGGCTTGAGTCAGAAGTAGAACCAAGCACTTATGGGTTACACCTGTGTGCCATGACGTTGATCACACCGGCTTATTTGTGTGCAGCTGGTTGTTCATTGCCGCTCAGGCAGATGCACTCCGAATTTGAAGGAAGCGCCCAGTTAGTTGATTCTTACAACATGCTTGTTGGGGAGGCAGCAGGTTTATTTTTTGTTCTTCCTACAATGGAATCCCAGAACACACATGGGGACATCAGTTCAGATGAAATTAAAATAACCTTGGCTCCTAGGTCAACCCAGGCTAAAATATGTATCACTGAAAGTTGTCAGAAGTGAAGGCAGCTGGCGTGATGTTAAACACACATCTTCCATTGAGGGTGGATTGAGCTATAATGTTGAATTAAGAATCAACATCACAGCACTCGGGGTACCCCCATAAGCACTCCATCCCCATCTTCAGCAGCAAGTGAAGAGTTAAAATTCCTATGGTACCAGTAACTGTCTGAATGTATGTTAGTCTCGCCTTTCCCCGAGTGTTCAGCGTTGGCCAGATCCCCTTGTAACTCCTCGCAGTGCCATTCTTCTCAGACCATAATGATCTATCTGTGCTTCTGCACTGTTCACTCGCTCCTAAAGGGCCCCCACAACATCCAGCTTGTCATACATCAGTTCACTACCAAGTGGTGCAGAACCGGCCAGTCTATCTGCCTGCTCATTTCCCAACACACCGGCATTACCTGGAGAAAATATCCAAAGGATGCTAACAACCCTGGGCCTCTGAAGTGATGCTAGCCTCTCTGCATGGAGCATGCCTGTCTCCGTCTTTCTCAACATGCTCTGTGAGTCAGTTACAATGACGGCATGTGTACAGCTGATTTTCAAGCCAGCGGAAGGCAGCAGTGACTGCCTCCACCTCCATTCTCAAACGACGTGATATATGCCAGGCTTTGCTGCACCAAGCGACGTCCATTCCCCTTCGCTATGAACCCCCATGCACTTCGTCTGCCCCTCAATACAGAGCCATCTGTATAGACAATCAAATCAGCTGGGCGGGAATTTTCATGAATCATTTGTTGAACTTCTGATTCTGCAGCACCAGCTGGCCAGTCCATACAGTCACGTCCCAAAGTGATTAGAACCCTACACAAGTCTCCAACCTGGTTGGACACTTTGACACTCCTCTCCTCGTCTAAATTTATCAAGCCTGCACACATGTCCAATTATGTCTTCAGCTTGCGCCATCCAAGACTTTTCTCTTTTCAGTCTGTGACCCTTAGCTCTATCCAGGGCTTCATGCATGATGTGCCTCTTGTCCGCAGCTACTCTGAGATATGACTTTGCCTGCAGAACTTTGAGCCTATCTGCAATAGTAGGCAGTGCAAGTATATATCGCATACCTACTAATGGGGTATCTCTTGTACATCCCAGAATTACCTCCATGGCTTCATTTTGTATGCGTTCAAGTTTCATCAGCTGACTCTTTGATATGGTAAGCATGCCAAGTCCATAATCTATCACCGACACGATCACATGCTGGAACATTGTGAACAACATTCTTTGTTCCATGTCCATTGCTGCCACAATCTTGAGAGCATTGAGTCCCTTTTTGACATTTCACCGTTAACTGCCTTCACATGATCCCTGAAGGACAGGCTTTTATCGAAAATAATACCCAGGTACTCCAGTTTGCTTTCTCTTTTGATGTTACTGTTATTAACTCTGAGGTTTGGAATGTTAGCTTTTACAATTCTATTGTCCAGAGAGCACCACAAAACAGCTGCCTTTTCTGAGTTGGTGGCAGCACCCATTTCTGCACACTAGTCAGTAGGGCTGTACCGAATATTCGCTTCGGGGCCGAATAGTTGACCTATGACTATTCAGTATTTGGCCGAATAGTTGCAGTCAGGCCGAATACAAATAGTAGTTACCTTACTCCCGCTTCTGCATACACAGCCTTAATACTGACAACATGGAAAGATTGGTTTTGTTGAAAGCTAATGCCGCTTTCATGCATTAACTAATCTGTCAGTGATAATTTACAAGTTTATTTACTTGTTATAATACTTAGGATTCTTTCATTCCTAGTTATTAGTTACCACAGACTGACTGAAGGATGAAAAACATAAAAAGTTTTTAAATATTTACTATTCTGTCCGAATCTCCCCCCAGAGGCCATTACCTTGTAGTGGTGGGGGAGCTTGAGAGCCTCAATGATCTAATGAGCTATGCCGGCAGGAACGTATATTATGGCAGGGTCACCCAAGCCCGACAGGTCACTGGTGAGGGGCCAGACTTAAGATGGCCTCCCGGTCCTCCAGGCTCTGGGGTTGGGCGCAGTGTTGACAGCTCTGCCCTGTAAAAAATCTACAACGTTACTGAAACTTCAAGAGGAAATAAGTGCTCTTAATTTCCGGAGGTCTTGGGACAGAGTCCCTCTGTCAGCATGGCGGCATCTTTGACATGGAAAACTGCACTGAAGATTGCACAGGACAGGAAAGCAAGGAAAGTCCTCTCTGAAGCCTCATATGCCACTAGGCATAACGAGAACTGATGATGATGATGATGATTTCGTCCGAATGGTAACTAGACATGGAAAGAATATAAACTCCACATCCAAGTCGATAATATGAAAATCAAACGAACGGAAACATGTAAGTACTTGGGTGCAAACTTCAACTGCTCCAACATGCTGAGATAACAAATACAATCTAGAAATAAAGAATACTATGCCCTTCAACACCTGCTAAAGTAAAAGTGTCTGTCACGCAACACCGAGATCAAAATATATGAATCGTTGATAAGACCAGTCGTTTTATATGGCTCTGAAACTTGTAGAAATTAAAAAAAAAAGATGAGGCCTTATTACAGGTTTTCGAAAACAGTTTTACGACAAATCTTTGGACCCATCAAAGATGCTAACAACGGGGAATGGAGAGTGAGAAGCAACAACGTAACACATAATCTGAATAAATTCCCATTGATCACTGGCATCTGAGAGCTAACAGACTAAAATGGTTGGGGCATATTTAAGAATGTCAGAAGACATTGAAGTAAAACTGTATACACCAGAGAGAGGAATGGGCGTAGACCACGAGGCAGACAACAAAGAATATCGAGAGATAATGTCCAGCCAAACCTGCAAACTGGTGTCACAAATTGTAAAGAGAAGGCCAGCCAGACTGATGGATGGAGACGAGTGATATCTGCAGCAGTAAACCTCAAAAGCTCAGAAAGCTAAAGAAGAAGATGACTGTTCTGTGCTATTTTATGTGAAGTAAAAATTCAGTGTGTGTGTGTGTTTTGGGGGGATACATTTTATACACTTTATGTATTCGTATTCGGCCGAATAGTTGGTCCCGTTATTCGTATTCGGCCGAATAGTGAAAATCACTATTCGGTACAGCCCTACTAGTCAGTCACTTTGTCTACAGACTACAGTTGCCTGTAGCTCGTGGGCTATCCGTGGCCTATCTATCCCCCTGCCTCTGTGCAAGAACATAATCGGCAAATGTCAATATTCTTCCAACACCTGGTGGATCCAGTTCTGCAATCTTGCTTGTATACACATTAAAGTTCACTGGTGAAATTGCAGAACCCTTGTGTAGTCCCGGGGCGATATTACATGGTTCTGAGGTCCATGTACCCAGGCGAAGGGCAATCATACGTAAAGGCAGGACAGCTGCTATCCAGTTCACAAACCACGTACAAATCCCCTTCTCCGTGAGTGAAGAAATCAAAATATCATATTTCACTCTATTGTGGGCATCCTCAGGATTAAGTGCTGCCACAACCGTCTCCTGCCTGTTCTGCAACCCCTCATAAACATCAAAAGCAAAAGTAGCTGCATCTGACCAGGTATTTTTCCGTGGCCGGTAACTACCCAAACCTTTTGGCAGGAGCTTTTCCCTTTCCAAAAATATTTGTAGTTTAACAGCAAAAATCTTCTCTAGCACCTTGCCAAAAGTATTTTGTAGGGTGATAATCCTGAAGCCACCGAGTCTGAAATAATCTTTGCCTGGTTTTGTAAGTGAAATTAAGTAGCTATGTACCCATTCCTGGCGTACTGAAGCTGTTCTGATGCTCTAGTTGAAGTAAAAAGCCATATCCCTCAAGTCTTCATCACTCATGCTTGTCATGTGGGCATACCTGACCCCGTCTGGCCCGGTCGCAATGCCCTTTGCTTTTTGCAATACATGTTTTATATCCTCCACCCTTATGATATCCTCAAAAAAATTATCATTTATTTTATTATACAGATTATCTCTAACTTAATTTCTAAGCTGCCTATCATTATGATCAGTTTGGGCTATACATCTCTTAAAAAATTCTTCCCCTTTCTCTTCCTCTGTTGTCATTGGTAAATGATTATCAGTGTATATAATGCCTGTTGTGATAAGCCGATCCTTCCTTTGCAGAAGTCTATGAAGTCTCCAAAACCTACCTAGTGATTTATCCCCTCCAGTTTCGTTCATAAAATGTTCCAATTTAGCCTTCTTTGCATCTGTAGCACACCGCTTGAAATCTATTTTTTTTTTTTTTTTTTGAACTCTTTCTAGCCTCTCTACATCCTCTTGTAACCTGTGAGGTACCATTTGCACTTTCTGTAATTTCTTAACTGCTGCTCGCTTTGCTCTCCATGCCTGTTCTATTTCTTGAGTCCACTATGGAGGCTGTATAAAAGCAAAGATGGTGGTTCTGCTGCATACCTTCTGTCAAAGGCGTCCAAGAAGGGTACTGGCCCTTTCATACTGAAAAGTCTTGCGCGTTCACACAGCCCTGATCTTGCAATCTTGAGAAATCAAGTCTGAGCATGACATATGGTCACTCCCATGATCGTCTAGGACACTCCATTCTGTGTCCAGCACTGCTGACTGGGTAACAAACGCCAAATCAATAGCCGTGCTGTATCAACGTGTCTCATTGTCATTCTAGCTGACTTATCATCGTTTATACAGACTCCGTCTGCATCCACCATATCCTCTGCTAATGCATATCCTTGCCTATTTCCTCCCACTACTGTCCCATGCTCTGTTCCGCGCATTGAAATCCCCACATTCGAGAAGCCTATTACCAGGGATTTCCTCCAACTCTTTATGCCAGTCCTAATGTTTCTTTGTGACAAGAGATTTAACAGCAGCGTAATCATCATCATCATCAGGTGCCTTGCCGACTGGCGTGGGCGATCATGCCTCTCCATAATCTGCGATCTCCTGCAGCATGTATCAGTTCGGGTGCCGACACACCTCCATGCCATGCAACAAGACTGTCAAGCATCTTCTCTCGTTGTCTATCTCTATCCCTTTTTCCACAGATCTTTCCAGTGGTCACAACATGTTCTATTTTCCCTCTTCTCATAACATGGCCGAAAAATGATGACTGTCTCCTTCTGTTGTCTGTGATAAGTTGTCTTTGGGCTCCCGCCTCTTTCAAAACCTCTTGGTTGCTCTTTTTGGCTGTCCAAGGTATTCTAAGCATTCTTCTGTAAAACCACATCTCTGAGGCCTCTAAAAATTGTTTGTCCTGCCTACCGATTGTCCAGGATTCACATTTATATGTTAAAACTGGATGTATGTAGCAAGCAAGAATTCTTTTTCTAACTCTCAATGACAAGGATATATTGCACAAGAAGTTTTTCATTTTATAAAATGCAGTTTTTTGCCTGTCCAATTCTGTTTCTTATTTCAGTTATGCATCTTCCATCTGATGTTATCCATGTGCCCAGATACTTAAATGTCTGTAATTGTCCTAAAATAACACCATTGACTTTTATTACACATTTAGGAATAATTTGTTTCTTTGATACCACCATTACTTCTGTCTTACCATTATTCAAACTGAGGCCCATTCTTCCACTTTCTAACACCACAATGTCTATAATTTCCTGTAATTCTTTCTGACTTGTTGCTATCAAGACTGTGTCATCAGCATAACGTAATTTGTTTATATTGTGCCCGCCAACCACAATTCCGGGCATATCAATTAAAGATCTCATTATATATTCACTGTATATTGAAACCAAATCAGGTAACAGTACACATCCTTGTCGTACGCCTCTCTTTATGCTTTGAAATGTACCTAAACAGTTGTTTATTCTTATAGCTGCTGTTTGCTGCCAATACATATTCTTTATTATTCGTAGATCTTTCCCATCAATGTTTAATTTTTCCAACAGTTTGATTACTTCTTCATGCTTCACACAGTCAAATGCTTTTGTATAGTCTATGAAGCATAAGTACAAATCAGTCTTTACTTCTATAGCTCTTTCTGACAATGTCCTTAGGATGTAAATGGCATTGTTTGTACCTTTTCCTTCTACAAATCCACATTGTTCATCGCTGATTTCTGGTTTAATTTTGTTTCTTATTCTTCTCATAATTATTCTCAGTAAAATCTTAGTCATGTGACTCATAAGACTTATTGTGTGATGGTCTTCACATTTTAAAGTGCCTGGTTTCTTTGGCAGAGCTATAAATATGGATTTTAAAAGGTCATTTGGAATGTACCCACTATTATAAATATCATTTAAAAGTTTAGTTATTTCAATTCCAAAATCTCCCAGTGCTTCGATTTCTTCCAGTGAGATGTTGTTTGGCCCGGGTGCTTTTCCTTTCTTCATATGATGTATTGCATCCTCAACTTCTGCAGTCATTATTGGTGGACTATCATTGTTGGTCTGCAGTTCTACGTCTGGTCTATTATCATTATACAATTCCCCTATACACTCTGTCCATCTTACATCTTACTCTTTCCATTACAGCAGCGTAAACATTTACTAAATTCCAGGTTGTTCCCCCATTATCTATCTGTATGCCCTGAACCTCTAGTGTACTATGATTCCACTGGCCCATGTCTGATCCGTGATTCGCGTCAGTTGAAGTTGTCCTGTCGTGGGATGCAATTTTTTTGTTATTTTGAAGCCACACCCTGGCTTTTGCCAGGGGGCCCTTAATATAGCCGGGCCATAAATATGACCTAGCCTAACGGCTGAAAGGGGTTTCTCGGACCTCTGCACGGGTGATCCTCATCCGCATGGTGGCACTTTGTGTCACCGGGTGTTTATCGCTTGTGTGATGTCCTGGTGGGGTAGAGCTACCTACCTACCTACCAACTTTCTCAGGTCAAGAACCACATGCATCAACCCATTCTTCACCAGCAGACACTGTCCATGTCTTTCCTGTCCAGTAGGATTTATGTAACTAATGTATGTTTATTAATAAAAGTTTATTAATATTTTTATGTGATAGAGATTAAACCGTGCCAAAAAGAGAATCAGCCAACACCTCTTTCATAGTCTTCATTCCATTTGCTCTACTCTGCTTCAATTTTTTTTTCTTATGATGAACTCATCGTTTCCCCCATCTCGTGACATGTACCCACAAAAAGTTGATTATCTATTTTTGACTTGTATCACTGAAATGATTGTAAATACAAGCGCGTTTATCTTTAAATCTTCACATTGTATCACCTGGATGGGACCAGTGGGTCCGGCCGGCACACTAAGCTCAGAGGAAAGGCAAGACGGACATACGACCAGACTACGTCAGGCACCATTAGTATTGAAGCTCTGCGCTGGTGGCTGAGGATGGGGACGGAGCGCCTATGAGAATGCCCCGAGTCCTGTGATGTCAATTCTTGACTAGACTCAGCTCAATTATATTATGTAATACTAAAAGTTGTCTTGTCTCTACTCAATGTGTGATACAATTTGTCGGCACATTTCTGGCTTTCCAGATATGTGTTATATTGCCTTACAGGCAGGCATTAAAATCACAGGCCAGGACGATGTCAACTGTGACTAGAAAGACCCGCTCGAGTAAGCAAACGTATTTAATTTACCGACCACGGCATGCCATTTCAGGACCGCAGTTGCCATCACCTGTATTTATTACCACGCTTCTTCTCAGATGCCCAGCTCTCAGCATATCTGCAGTTCTGTTCACATTTATCCATATTCTCTTTCTGATTTCCCCCCTCCCATGCAACATGGTCCATGGCACCCAGTTCCGATGAATCTACCCCAATATCTGTATCATTATACCCCGCATGCACACGTTTTCATATCGTAATATAGGCCTACCTTGACATCTTCTAGTCGTCTGTAATTCAATAGCCCAGTGTTCGTGATCTTGTCTTGTCTTTTAACTTCCATTCTATATTATAATTTATCGACTTATCGTCTTATTACTTGCTGGGCGAACTTTTCATTATTTCAAAGCCCCACTCTGGTTGTTGCTGGGGGCCCTAATATAACCCAACATATGGGTTGAACATTGTTTGCATTATACAGTGAATTTATAATTATATCTATCATGGATATGCCAGGAATTGTGGTTGGTGAGCATGACATAAATAACCTATGTTATGCTGATAACACTGTCTTGACAGCGACAGAAAGAACTACAGGAATTGATAGATGCGGTGGTGGTAGAAAGTAGTTCGATGGGCGTCAGTTTGAATAATGGAAAGACAGAAGTAATGGTGATTTCCAAGAAAAGAATAGTGCTTAAATGTATAATAACAGTCAAATACGTTATTTTAGGACATGTGCAGACACGTAATTATCTAGGCACATGGATAACATCCGATGGAAGATGTATCACAGAGATAAAGAATAGAATCGGACAGGCCAAAACTGCATTTTACAAAATAAAGAACTTTTTCTGCTATAAATCCATATCATTGGAGGTTAGGAAAAGAATTCGCACATGCTATATAGAGCCAATTTTGGCATACGGCTGTGAAGCCTGGACAATTAATAAACAAGCCGAACAATATCGTGAGGCCGCGGATATATGGTTTTACAGAAGAATCCTTAAAATTCCTTGGATACCTAAGAAGAGCAACCAAGATGTTTTGAAAGAAGTGAATGCTCGAAGACAACTTATCACAAACATGAGAAAGAAACAGTCATAGTTTTTGTTTTTGTTTTTTTGGTCATGTTATAAGAAGAGCAAACATGGAACATGTTGTGACCACTGGGAAAATCTGTGGAAAAAGAGACAGAAGAAGATAGCATGAAAAGATTTTTGACAGTCTTTTGTCTTGGCATGGAGGGGTGTGAACACACGTAATTGATACACGCAGATGCAGATCGCCAGTTTGTAGAGAGGCATGACTGCCCACGCCAGTCGACTAGTCACTTGATGATGATGGGTTGAACGTGGTTTCTGTGACCTCTTCATGGGTGATCCTCCTCCGAATAATGGCACTTTGTGACACCGGGTGTTTATCGCTCAATGTGATGTCCTGGTTTGGTCGAACATCAATCAGAACGGGGCGATAACCCAATGTTTGAATTTGGCTGGTTAATTTTGTGCATTATCTTTCCTAACTTTGACACAAGATGGCTGCGCCCATCACATGAAGTACTAGCAGACAACGTCTTCGGTGACATTAGAGACTAGTCTGGTGTTAATTTAACAGGTATTTGTGCGATTACTTCAACAGCCAAAATAATTGATCACTTACAGCCAATTTATACCGAATCCTGCATTAATGCTGACATAAATAACTCAAGATTTAGATTATAAATAGATTCGGATTATTTATGAAGTTGATGAAGACGATATTATAGAGTGTTGTGAAAAGAGTTCAAAAGACTTTATTTTTTAATTTTTAACGTATCCAGAAACCATGAGTTGTAAACCCTTTGGCTCGGTACTATGGATATCGCAACCCTTCGGCATTGATTCCATTATAGGTACCGTTAATCTGGGAGAAATGTGTTCGTCACCCGGCCGCCGCGAAAGTCAGCTTTGGTAAAGACTAAACTTCACTAAACTTTAGTCAACTTTAGTAAAGTTTCGGCAGCCAAAGTTTCAATTTAGGACCAGCCGGAGTTTAATAAAATCAGAACTGTCTCACAAATTCAGATAAACTGTATACGCTGTTACTGTAGTCTATGCCCATTTATGATTATATAGAACATCAGGCCACAAAATGACGTAGACGATTTCTACATTTGGCTATCCGGCTATCCTTCGAATAATGGTCCCAAATTATCGAGGATGAAAATATACCCTAACAGGGCCTCAGTCATGTGTCAATTGCAAACTTCCGCCACCGCCAAGAGTATCCCCCATGCCGTTCATGCGGCGTGGATTGGGGCTAAACTAGATGGCTGGGACTCACAAGCAGCAGCTACCGCATCTCCTGCAGCTTCCTTCATTTTATTTGCTCGTGAGTCCCAGCCATCTAGTTTAGCCCCAATCCACGCTACGTGAGCGGCGTGGGGGATACTCTCGGCAGTGACGGTATAGTCCCCGGAAGTACGCAATTCAGTGGTGGCAGATAGTCCCCGGAAGTCCGCAATTGACAAGTGACTGAGGCCCTGTTAGGGTACATTTTTTTCCTCAGATGCTCATAACAAGGCCCTAACATGGTCGTTATGGTTATAAACCATAAGTCCTCTGCCACCAGTACGGACAGCTGATAAAAAAACTGTCCGCTTGTGTCGCCGTCCGCACGCAACTCTATAGCTACAGCGACGTTCTTCCATTTACCCCAGAGTGTTAACTCTGGTACCTATTTCCTAGAGACTGGGTGAACCCCTGGCAACCGTCTGGTTTCGAACACCGGCCGTGGGTGCAGCGAGTCGCAGCTGGATTTGAAAGCGAGTCTCCCATTGACTGCGGCCTCGTTTGATTACACCTAAGGATATAGTGAATGACACTTGTGTATCTAGGTAACAGTAGTAACTGATTTTGGAAATGAAAAGTTATTTCTTTATTAAGCTGATACATGTGGGGAAAATATGGTGACGGTAAAAAAGATAGATGAATATTAATGACTGATTTTGGTACGGAAATGAGAGGAAGCCCAGGGCTAAACTGGTGATGATGGTAATTAAACTGATTATTAAGTGGTGATGATGGTAACTGAAATGAATAACAAACAAAATGATGATATTGTTAGTGATGAATAATATAAATACTTTTAATTTTTATCAACTTCCACATTGTCTTAAGCGTTGTGGGTAGGAACCATTTTCAGTCCAGTGTCTAATGAGTGGCACTAGCCGTAGTTATTCTTGTGGACCTGGAAAGGCAAAACCAGGGGCAGCAAATGCCTGCAGAATTTGGATGTGTCAGCCAAAAGGCTCAGATATCGCGGCGATGTTGTAGATGGGCGCAACGCTTTTCCATCTTTGGATGAACGTGGAAGAAGGAGGAAAAGTACATTCAGTTTGGATATGTAATTCCTATGATGTCTTGAACCCATCTGATACTTTGGATACCCTAAAAAGTATGATCAGGATTATGAGATGGTATTGAAAGTGACAGATCCAAAGGGTTTTTCTAGAAGGGGATTGTAGTGGATGTTTAAAAAGCTAGTTTCTTATCCTTAAAGGATATTGCAAGGACCCAAGCATTTATGGACAGTTTTGTTTCACTAGGCCGTTTTATGTTCAGTAGTTTACCATAAAGATTTTTCCTTTTTGCTTTCTGTTTCTTATATTTAAGTTATCGTGTTGTCTCCATGAACTGACATGTCAGCAGCTAGTCTCCAAGGGCCACCATTTTTTTCTGGATGGATTTTCCCACTGGCCATGTGTTTTTTTTACAGGTTTTATAGCTGGGGGGGGGGCAGTTCATATGTGTGATTTGGCAGGGACAAGGGGTGGGGGTGACTGCGTTTTGTTGTGTGCATGAAGTCTGCAGTGTCCATTGCTTCTCAGTGGTCAGCTCTCCATATCATTGTTCATATTAGTGCAGAGTGGCTGCTACCAGTTTACCTGCAGCTGAATGGAACCAGGTTTTTTAAATGAGGATTGATTTGTTAATCATTTTTTTGCATTTCTGTGAATAGAACAGATTTTTTAGTTAATATTAAAGCTGAACATTCAAAGTGATGTAGTCATCATCATCATCATCATCATGTAGCAGGTCTTTTGCAGAACGGTGCTATCATTACTGTCTGCCTGAAAGAAACTCTGTCTTTTTCCAGCTCTCCCACCTTGTGCATTTTCTTAACCAAAGGTGTCACTTATATCTTGTGCCCATCTCCATCTTCTTACTGGTCGAGCCCTGCCTCTCTTTGCTGGTACCATGTCTGTTGCTATTATTTTTTCCAATCTGCCCTGACCTTCTTCATTATTTAATATAAATAATTATATTCTGATCACCTATTTATGCTGTGTATATATATATATATATAAATTAATTTTTTCCCCCACATACACAGACATAAAGTATCTAGAATGTCATGATTGTGGACTCATTCTTCCATCTAAAAGATGAGGGTTATGACAAAAGTTTTGGCAGGTAAGTGTTAATTGGTTTAAAAAAAATTACGCAACCCTTTTCCCACCTGGGTAATGCATCAGGCATTTTTTAAATTGGTCAATCAAGATTTGATGATTGATGTGGTCAGCATCACACTGGCGATCTTTACTTCCCAGGAAATTACCTATCACCCATTTTAACCTGGGTCAGCCTGAGAGCCAAGGTCAGTTCTCTAATAAATCCCCACTGGATTTGAGAGAGAATGCCCATCATTAGTAAACTGTTTTTTAGTTTGATTATTTCATTAATTAGTTAATTGGTCCGAAAGTTGGTTCATTGGTTGGTTGATAAGACCATAGGTGGTTTTATTGGTTTGTTCATAGGTTGGTGGCACAGTGATTTCGGTCACAGGAATAAGGGAAAGTTAAGGCCATTGGGATGTGCATGAGTTACTTGGTATCTCACCTTGGGTGTCAGCCGGCTCTTGATTGGTTTTACAGATCCTCATGCAAAAACAAAGTCCCAAATGTCTGACGGCACCAGAGTGTGAGACCTAAAAGCGGGTGAACGAAAAGAATAATAATAAATTAATTGGTTGGTTGTTGATTAGCACACAACTGAATGTGTTGTAAGAACAACTTAGGCATGACAAACTGGTTCCACGTTTCATCTGGGGTAAGACTAGGGGGTATACAGTCACCACCCTTGTTTATCATCTGTATGGATATGATAGCTAAAGAAGCAAACCCCCACCAGAAGGATTAAGATGAGCAGATATTTGCAGATGATCATGTCCTGTTCTGCCAAGATAAGGATAACCTCCAATACCACATTAACAACTTCAACACCTATTGCAAGAAAAATAATATGAAAATAAATTCTAAAGAAAAAAAAAAAACAACAAAGAAATAATGACAGTAAATAGAACATCACTTCAACCTATCACTACTGTTGAAGGAGAGACATTAAAACAAGCTAAGGTCAATTCACTGAGGATGGGAGGATTGGGTAGAGAAATAAAAAAAAAACAGAATTTACAGAAGGCCAGCAACATAACCAAATAGCACCACTTTTAAGGCATCAAAATATCAACATACACACACAAAAAAGCAGCTAATAAATGCACTATTTGTACCAGTTTTGTTTTATCAGTGTAAACATGGACAGTCCTAGAAAATCATAAGCATACAATTACATGTAGATGAGATGTATAAGAAATGTGGTTGGAAAAACAAGTCACCAACAAATAACTGTGGTGGACACAGTACTGGTAAATTATTTCATAGAAAATCAAAGAATCAAATGGTTTGGTCATCTGGTCAGAATAGAACAAAATCAGCCAGCAGCTATAGTGTGCTATATGAGAACAGCAGGCTACAAGGCAAGAGGCCGACCAAGAAAGAGAGAAGTAAAAGAGACAGACAGTTTTTCTTAAAATATATTAATGGAGGAATACTCCAGCTTTTACACTTGCGTTTATTTCCCAGGTGTTTCCATTGGGCTGTCTGGAATTGGATATATAGCTCTTGATGTGACACATTATCGAACTAATCCAGACCAGAGCTTTCTGGATGCAGCAAAGCACTATGTGGTTCTCCGCAGCATGGCCATATATGGAGAGCTGATGAAAAATAAGTTGGAAGAAGCAACTAGAAATATAAAGAAGGCACAAACAGATTTTCTGATGAATCAACTACAGGCCAACTTGGATACAGAATACAGCAGAGAAATGAAGGTAAGCATCTGGTGCTGGTTATACTAATGCTTGAATTGAGAACTGACATCTGACTTTGGACATTCCCTCATCTGCACCTCCCCTTCTTCAGCAGTTAATGAAGAGTTCACATGCTGATGATGCCAGTGGCAGTATGATTACAAGCACACTTATCTTCTTGTCTGTGTGTTGAGTGTTGTATCTTCTCTTTTGTGTGTTGAGTGTTGCATCTTTTCCTATGTGTGTTGTATCTTCTCCTCTGTGTGTTGAGTGTTTATCTTCACCTCTGTGTTTTGAGCATTGTGACTTCTCCTCTGTGTGTTGAGTGTTGTATCTTCTCCTCTGTGTGTTGAGTGTTGTATCTTCACTTCTGTGTGTTGAGTATCTTCTCCACTGTGTGTTTAGCATTGTGCCGTCTCCTCTGTGTGTTGAGTGTTGTATCTTATCCTCTGTGTGTTGAGTATCTTCTCCTCTGTGTATTGAGTGTTGTATCTTCTCCTCTTTGTGTTAAGTATTGTACCCTCTCCTCTGTGTATTGAGTGTTATATCTTCTCCTTTGTATGTTGAGTGTTGTATCTTTTCCTCTGTGTGTTGTATCTTCTCCTCTGTGTATTGAGTGTTTATCTTCACCTCTGTGTTTTGAGCATTGTGACTTCTCCTCTGTGTGTTGAGTGTTGTATCTTCTCCTCTGTGTGTTTAGCATTGTGTCTTCTTCTCTGTGTGTTGAGTGCTGTATCTTCTCCTCTGTGTGTTGAGTATCTTCTCCTCTGTGTATTGAGTGTTGTATATTCTCCTCTTTGTGTTGAGTATTGTACCTTCTCCTCTGTGTGTTGTATCTTCTCCTCTGTGTGTTGAGTGTTGTATCATTTCCTCCTATTTTGAGTGTTTTATTATGTTCTCTGTGTGTTGAGTGTTATAACTTCTCCTGTGTGTGTTGAGTGTTGTATCTTTTCCTCTGTGTGTTGAGTGTTGTATCTTCTACTCTGTGTGTTGAGTGTTGTATCTTCTCCTCTGTGTATTGAGTGTTATATCTTCTCCTCTGTGTGTTGAGTGTTGTATCATCTACTCTGTATGTTGAGTGTTATATCTTCTCCTGTGTATGTTGAGTTTTATATCTTCTATAAATGTTGAGTGTTATATCTTTTCCTATGTGTATTGAGTGTCATATCATGTCTTCTCCTCTGTGTATTGAGTGTTATATCGTCTGCTTTGTGTATTGAGTGTTGTATCTTCTTCTCTGTGTGTTGACTATTATATCTTCTCTGTGTGTTGAGTGTTATATTTTCTACTCTGAATATTGAGTGTTATATCCTCTCAGGTAATGCAAGCCACTGTGCTCATAGCCTTTCAGTTTCTCTTTCCTGGAACATGACATGTTAATTTGTTATACATAGAATGTGTCAGACTATACCACCCTCTAACCTTAGAAAGCTGCTCTTACCGCCTGTATCTCCATTGTAATTCTGCATGTTAGGACATTATACATGAGGCTCTCTCTTTATTTACTTATTTTTAATTAGAGCAAAACCCATTCATCTTCGCAGTAAAACTTCACCACCTTTTGTTACCTCTCACCACAGAGCCATCTGTGTTGACAGTCGTATAGTCCTAGGTATGGATTTTTCTGAATCAGCTGTTGCACTGATGCCTGAGTGTTAAGAAAGATGGAGACAGGCATTCTCCGTCCAGAGTGGTATGCATGGCTTCAGGGGTCCCAGGTCATTAATATACTTTGGATATTTTCTCTGTTGTATGCAGGTGTTTTAGGAAATGAAGAGGCAGACAGACTGGTTGGTTCTGCCCCAATGGGTGGTTAATATGTACATGAAAAGCTAGATGTAGCCAAGGCCCTTTGGGAGAATGTGAACAATCAAGCGACAAGAATCGATCTGGATGGACTGTTACAGCTGGGAGTGACCTGGGATCTGGATGACACTCTACTCTCAGAGGAAAGACAAAACTGACATATAATCAAACTGCTACTGGCACAGTCAGAATTAGAACACTTTTCTGGCTGTTGAAGATGAGGATGGAGCACTTAAAAGAAGGTCCTGAGTGCTGTTATGTCAATTCTTAGCTCAACACTCAACATTCAGCTGAGTGTCACTGGTTTTCCATTCTTGACATCCTCTGTTCAAAGTACTTGTTGGTTCATTATTGAACTTGCACTGTCTTATCAATACCACAAAACATTTCCGAGGGTAATTTCCAAACCTCTGCAATGGTAAATCCCAAATTATTCCTGATTTAAAAATAGACATTATTGCATAAAACTGTATAACATTCGTCGAACATTGAACCATTCGTAAGCTTTTGTTCATATAGTCTTTAGAATGTCTGGCTTATCCATAATGAGTGTTTTTATTTCTGTCACTTTTGCAGCCAACAGATCCACTCATTTATTGCCTCACATTTCTGCACATCCCAGACAGTGTATCCGCATCAGTTTCTAATGTTCAATATCTCAAAAGATTGCTGTTACATTTCACATAATATATTTGAGCTGTTTATGCTCATTTTCTGTATCATTCACTCAGCTGGATGAGGTGAGAAGTGTCAAGGATTTCCTGAGGACTCACCCCCTGACCACCTACTCAGACTACTCAAAAAACATCAGCAGAATGATGAGTGGGGAGAAGAAAGTGCTCACATCCAGCTCTGTTGACATCTTTGCTGTCACATCTGGCACGTCTGGTGCTAGTAATATTATTCCTGCAGTGTCGAAACAGACAAGAATATTTTTTTCACAAGTGAGCCTTTTTATATTATTTTATGCTTCTCTGTTATTTTATGCTTCAGTAGTCAGCAGCTGTGTTTTGGGGATTGTGAAGGCTGTAATGATTCGAATTTAGAGATTATGGTTAGAGGTCAGATGAAGCAATAGCTCACATAAATAATGGGTAGGATTTGAGGCTTGCATTGGCCAGACGGGAAAACCCTGACTTGCGCCTGGTCAACTCCCTTTGTGAACTTCAGCTTTATTAGCTGATTGCCTGCTGTGGATGGTGGACAGTAGTTGCTGTGTTTAATTAGTTGGTTGCTGGATTTATATTTGAAAGGTTTAACTTATTTATGATACCCATTTAGGCTGAGTCAACCTAGAGGCTTAGGTCAATAAAAAAAACAATAAAAAATAAAGAAAACATCAGCAATGATGCAGAATGGAACCTATGTTCACTGGGCTGGTGGGCACGCATTTAACCACTGAGCTACTACTACTCCCAGTTTATAAATAGGAATCAGTGTTGTATCGTAATCACTATTTGCATTGTAGGAAAATAATAAGGTCTGTCTTCTTCATCTGCTTTTTTGCGTTCCGTATAAATTCCTGCAGAAATTTATGGTTGTTCATCCAATTCTTGACTCTAATCCTGTTCCAGAACTTGAATATTGCTTGCATGTTTTCCCAACAATAAGGCCCTGGAATCCATACAGAGAATAAAAAAGACAATTGTTATGCCAGTCAGAACAAGACTGCATTATGCCGTATGAATAACTTGAGTACATTCATGCAGAGCTTTCATAGTTAATTATGTATAGTCAACAAAGTTAATTCATTTGTCTAAGTAACAGATCATGTCCTCCAAGACTGTCCCAAATACAACATATCAAGGCAAAACTTTAGGCCAAGAGAAACATCGGTGTTCAAACTGTACGGGTCAATGAGTGAATTACAAAAGACAGTGAAGTACATACTAGAGACAACATTGCAGATATAGATAATTTATTTTAAGCGAACGAAAGAAGAAGAAAAAGAAGAGTTTAAATAAGTCTTTAAAATATTTATTTCTTTGTACCAGTATCATTACAGTGAAACCTTGGTTGTTAAACTCAATTCATTCTCAGAATTTGTTAGGAAACCAAGTTGTTTGGAAACTGAAACCATTTGCTCCTTAAGAATTAATGTTAAGTGTATTAATTTATTTCTGAACTCAGGTGATTATTGATATATTTTAACCTTTATAACAATACTTTATACTTAAAACTGTATGGGAAAAAACAATGAACTTTAATATAATGTAAAAGGTGCTTACCCTAACAGATAAGTTCAAACACATGAACAACAACCCCATGCACAGAATGGCAAACAACTTAACTAAAAACCAACTGAAAAGACAAAGCTTTCACCATCTATCAAAATTGTAATACGCGAACAAAACAGTGGCATCCTTTCTAAAATAATTCAGTCATACAGCATAGACCTGCAGCCTAACTATACAGTCACAATAACAATCCTAGGCATAGACAGAAAGGCTAAAAAATGTGACCTAGTACTGCATGCAGAGACCCTTGAACATGTCTACAATTCTTATCCAAAACCTGAATGGACATAAGTATACAACGATGGATCATTGGAGGGAGCAGAAAAAAATTGGGGAGCTAGATCGGTCATCATGCTGCAAGACGGGACCACAGTAGAAACAGCATGCGCATCATGCATGCAAACATGCACACACAATGAATGTCGATTATTATTACCAACAAAAATGTAATCTTTACCTGAGGGCGGGAAAAAGCTGATGTCATAAATAAAAGTCCTGCTGCTAATAAAAAAAATTTAAATTTCTTCCATTGTAAGCTCCTTTTTGTGGTCCTCTACCAGCTTCTCCATATGAACACTTTCAACTTCCTGGCCAGTGCTTTTACCCAGAGACACACATTATAATAACAACAGACTGACCCAAAGCCTGCAGTGCTTTTATCCAGACACACACATTATAACAACAGACTGACCCAAAGCTTGCAGTACTTTTATCCAGACACACACATTATACAAACAGACTGACCCAAAGCCTGCAGTGCTTTTACCCAGAGACACACACATTATACCAACAGACTGACCCAAAGCCTGCAGTGCTTTTACCCAGAGACACACATTATAATAACAACAGACTGACCCAAAGCCTGCAGTACTTTTGCCCAGACACACACATTATAATAACAACAGACTGACCCAAAGCCTGCAGTACTTTTGCCCAGACACACACATTATAATAACAACAGACTGACCCAAAGCCTGCAGTACTTTTGCCCAGACACACACATTATAATAATAACAGACTGACCCAAAGCCCGCAGTGCTTTTATCCAGACACACACATTATACCAACAGACTGACCCAAAGCCTGCAGTGCTTTTATCCAGACACACACATTATAATAACAACAGACTGACCCAAAGCCTGCAGTGCTTTTATCCAGAGACACACATTATAACAACAGACTGACCCAAAGCCTGCAGTGCTTTTATCCAGACACACACATTATAATACCAACAGACTGACCCAAAGCCTGCAGTGCTTTTATCCAGACACACACATTATACCAACAGACTGACCCAAAGCCTGCAGTACTTTTATCCAGACACACACATTATAATAACAACAGACTGACCCAAAGCCTGCAGTGCTTTTATCCAGACACACACATTATAATAACAACAGACTGACCCAAAGCCTGCAGTGCTTTTACCCAGACACACACATTATAACAACAGACTGACCCAAAGCCTGCAGTGCTTTTACCCAGACACGCACATTATAATAACAACAGACTGACCCAAAGCCCGCAGTACTTTTATCCAGACACACACATTATAATAACAACAGACTGACCCAAAGCCTGCAGTACTTTATCCAGACACACATTATACCAACAGACTGACCCAAAGCCTGCAGTACTTTTATCCAGACACACACATTATACCAACAGACTGACCCAAAGCCTGCAGTGCTTTTACCCAGACACACACATTATAATAACAACAGACTGACCCAAAGACTGCAGTGCTTTTGCCCAGAGACACACATTATACCAACAGACTGACCCAAAGCCCGCAGT
This sequence comes from Candidula unifasciata, assembly GCA_905116865.2. Taxonomy (NCBI): domain Eukaryota; kingdom Metazoa; phylum Mollusca; class Gastropoda; order Stylommatophora; family Geomitridae; genus Candidula; species Candidula unifasciata. Next base: position 311,648 of record CAJHNH020000997.1, on the reverse strand, counting down.
GCTTTTACCCAGACACACACATTATACCAACAGACTGACCCAAAGCCTGCAGTGCTTTTATCCAGACACACACATTATAACAACAGACTGACCCAAAGCCGGCAGTGCTTTTGCTGTACAGTCTGACCACAGTTTTCATCAGGCCAGGTTCATGGTCTTGTATCAAATCCTTCATCATTATTACCACCAAACCTAAAGGTTGAGCAAGGACATTGAAAGAGAAAATCATGAAAAACCACTGCATGCCTAAGAACAGGAATCTACACTAAGTAAAAGTTGCTCTTTCCGTGAAGTACATGGTTGGCCGTTTAGCAGTCCAAGCTTCTGTTCGGAAACTGAGACTTTTTATTTTCTCCTCAGAATTCTTCTGAAACTGAACTGTTCCAGAATGGAGACTTTCGAGAACCCCGAACCACTATATATGTTTATTCCATGCCTTGCTAGAACATAGGCAATAGGCATTATGGACAATAATAAATCCTGAATGTCATACACTAACAAATAGTGTTAGAATAAGTAGTCATCACTGAAACATTTTTTAAAATCCACACGTAAAATATATATTGCTTTATTTGTATTGTTGTTTCTATAACTCTATACAGTCTTTATGAATGTATTGCCTACTTTGTTAGGGTGTGTCGGTGATGCTCCGATGCATGCTGGATGCCTACCCAAACACCAAGCATTTGAATAAAGTGTTCAGGATATTCTACACCCCAAACTGGCGCTACACCATGGATGGTGTACCAATAGGACCTAATGCACCATCACCCGACAGGTCTGCATACGTTTATAAAAACAAGTATAAAGTACATGAATCATCATTTCAGGCACACACAAAAACACATTACTGTTGTAATATTTCACATTTTCTTTTTTTTTAACAGAGGTGTTTTAAATTAACTTTAACATTAAATATCCTATGAAGTTTAAAATCAGGCAATACTGCAATCAATCAATCACCCTGTCCTTTACAGAACGTTGCCCTCTTCACGGCACACCTGATGTCTCTTTCTGTAGCCAATTCTCCAGCCATGTAAACTTTCATAGCCAATGCAACTCTAATGTCCTATATCCACCTTCAAGCCAGTCGGCCTGTACCTCATTTTCCAGAAATTGCACCCTCTGTTGTCTCCAAACCACCATGGAAGTACTTAGCCATGAGCAGTACTTACAATATTATAATAGGCAAGGTACTCACTATAGCAGTGATTACCAAACTGTGCACCGCGGCGCCCCAGGAGCAGTGACCTCTTCACAGTGGCGCACCAAAATATTCGAAGATACACAAGTTTTATTTTTTTGTTATCTCTTACATGCGAATAGTCATACTTTTACTTGGGTTAGGGTACCGTGGACACATTTTTATTGACAAAAGGTGCCACGACTAAGAAAGGTTTGGGAAACACTGCCCTATTGTATGAATTATTGTGCCTTGCTTTGTATGACAAGTCTGATCACTATTATATATTATTACACTGATAATCATTGAACAGTTGGCAGTAAGAGTTGAAAAAAAAATATGGAAAACAAGTTTTCATGAATTCAGTCATATTGGTTAAATGGGTGGTGAAGTCGTTAATATGCCGTCGCCTTTATTGTTATGTCTCAGAACATTTCTTCGTACATATTTTAGACCAGCTGACCTTTACGCCAGATAAGTTTTAATTTAAAAAAATCCTTATCTTGATTAGAATTAAAATATATACATCCCCTGAGCCAACAGACAAGCTCAGGAACGAACTAAAATTTGACATAATAGGTGTTACAGAAAGATAGATGATAAATGACTGTAGGACTGAGAAATAGACATAATGGTAAATAATGTTGAAAAAACAGTAGATTCAAGACTAAAATTTGACCTTTAAGTTATGAGTTAGGTTTTCCTTAATCCAGATGCGTACATTGATACTCAGATTCCCTCAGCAAATACATCAGTGTTTAACACTGCCGGTTTTGAGGTGAATCTTCCTAGGGAAAAGGGATTAACTTTAACTTTCCCTCATGCCTGTGATGCAAATCACAGCGCAAGGAAATTTCATCTTACATCAGACCTGTTGAACCCCTGTGTGGGTTCCATGATCCCATTGCAAGGGAAAAATAATAGACCCACTGCCTCCCGAACAATCACGTCGTAAGAGTAGACTAATTAAGGATTTCCTTTGAAATCAGAGTGCATTTGCCTGAGAGGCAGGGAACAAACAATCTGCATAAAAATAAGCAAAATCTGTAAAACTGATGGGCTAGTAAAACTCAAGTTCTGAAAAAAGACAAAAAAATGGATGAACGACCAGAACTTTCTGCCAGAGTTTACAGGTGGTGATGAAGAAGAAGATCTACTGAAATGTTGCTGATGGTTTCTAAGCACATGAATGTTCCTGACACCTTCAACAGTTTTGTACAGCTGATTTATTCCCACAGGTCCACCTGGCTTCATCACATGTACACAACACCATCAGCTGTCTATGAGATCAGGTCCGAGCCACCAGCTCTGTACCTCTACCTCCTGTTTGCCTTACTGGACCCACATGTGGGAATGATAGAAGCCAATTTCTCCACTGGGATCTTCAATGCATTTGCTACCTTGGAGCTGAAGCTTGCACAGCTCACCACAGACATTGAACTTGGGAGAATAGACCCTGACTTGAAAATTGACCACGTTCTAAGGAAAAAACTCAATAGTTTGCTGGTACCAAACCCAAAACGAGCCAATGAAATCAGAGAGGCAGCAGAGTTGGGCAAAGACAATTTGGCACAGAGGATATGGCCAGAGCTCTGTCTTCTGATAGCTGCAGATACTGGGACATTTGATTTATATGCTACGAGGCTGCGAGAAAGTTATTGTAAAGGTATAATTAATTTGTGTTTTTGGTTTTTACAGTCCACTAGCACACAGACACTCACTCATCCACACAAATGAAAAAACAATTGTTGTTTTTATTTTAGCCTCTAGAAGTGACATTTTTATTCTGCCTTATGTGTAGCAGTTTGTTTACTGGTCTCTTTCAGCAGAGTATCTGTTCACTCACTGTTGCAAAAAAGGGAGTGGATAGATGCTTTTGGGATAAGTAGAAATTTTCCCTCAACACTTCACCTCCACTAGAGACTTGAACTAATATCTGAGCTATGTCGATCTCAGACAAAGTAAATTAACAGTAGCTGCACTTGGTACCCACAGGAGAAGGAAAGGGGTTTTAGATGTCTATGTTATTATAATTATTGAATTATTAAACAGGGCAAGTGACCCCTCCCAACTACCTCCTCCTGGTAAAGAATTATTATTTTTAATGAGCTCCCACCAAATGCTGTTCTATCTTAACAGTTTAATTAAACATGCAAGAACAAACACACTTGGAATTACAAAAACTGATGCAGGGTAAGACCATATATTTGATTTATTTACCTAGCAACCAGTTATATGACATTAGTCATTTCTATTATTTTATTAACCATTGATGGTATGATGGTAATAGGATGCTTCAGCTAGAGAACTGAGCACCTAAGATTAGAGGGAAGTTATAATGGTGGTGATAAGTTTACGAACATAAATAAAACACGTAACTTTGAATTTATAAAGTGGAACCTCAGAGATCTCTCGTGTTGAGGCCCTTTTTAGCTTTTCCTAGCTGTTCCACCTTTTCCAGCTTCTTGTTTGCCGGTTCCTGCCTCGTTCTCCTGCCTGTCCCTGTCTCGTTCTTCGCCTGTCTCTGCCTCGTTTCCAGCTTGCCGATCTCTAACCCAATGTAGATTCATGCATGTGGACCCTCCGTTTCTGTTATCAGAAATGACTGGTCCTTACCCCCACGGGAGCTGTAATAATTGAAACAAACACATATGTTTAGTATCTAGACTTACACTAAGAATGCATATACATTACACACACACACACACACACACACATGTGTACATATATATATATATATATATATATATATATATATATATACGCATATATATATACGCATACGCACGCATATACGCATATATATATATATATACATATATTTATATACATACACATAATAATAATAATAATAAAATATATCTCATCATTCCTCCTAATACTCCACATACTCTCCAGTCTTGTATGAAGGTTTTGTGTCTTACACTGACGTCTAACATGTACTGCCTTCCCTCTCATGTTCTGTCATGATAGTTGACTTCCTAAGTCTGTTGTCTGTCTTCACTCAGACTTCCAACTGGCTGACATTGTTTTGACATGACCATGTGGCGCAGGTTATGTGCTAAACACCCAAAACATTTTACATGTGCACACTGTCCTGAATATTATCTTTCCAGTGACAGTGAATTCTATACACACATGATTCTTCCCCTGGAGTTATCAATCCCCTGTTAAGGTGAACATATTTAGTGAGCACATGGCCGCACATGTGGGCATCATTTCCCCACAGTCCAGGCTCATGTTTTGGTTGGTGATTATTCTTCTTCTTCTTCTCCTTCACTTCCTCTTTTACCGTTGTGGTGTCGAGGGAGATATAAGGTTATGTCTCTAGCTCTTCTGGCCGCCTCGACCATAGGCACATCATGCTGTTGTAGAGTTTCTCTGATGTTATCCTTCCATCTTGTTCTTGGTCTACCTCGTGCTTTATGTCCTTCTTCTCTTTCCATGTATGCTTTGTATGGTATGGTGTCACAAGGCATTCTCTCTAAGTGGGCAAACCATTTCACCTGCTGTCTTCGTATGTAATTTAGAATTGGTTCTGTGCCGACTTTTTCTCTCATGATCTCATTCCTGATCTTATCTCTTATGGTCACTCCTACAGCCCTTCTCAGACATCTCATCTCCATGGTTACTAATTTTCTTTTATGGTTTGTTGTGAGTGACCATGTCTGGCACTGGTAGCACAGAGTTAGAATAAATATGCTTTGGTTGATGATTGAAACATTATAATTTGGTTCTGTGCCGACTTTTTCTCTCATGATCTCATTCCTGATCTTATCTCTTATGGTCACTCCTACAGCCCTTCTCAGACATCTCGTCTCCATGGTTACTAATTTTTTTTATGGTTTGTTGTGAGTGACCATGTCTGGCACTGGTAGCACAGAGTTGGAATAAATATGCTTTGGTTGATGATTGAAACATTATAATTTCATTACATTTCAGTATATAAGTCTTTTTTTATAAACATGAAAACATACATTGAAAAACATGTGCTACAAACATACAAGAAATAGGAATGGTTTAGCAGTTCCCTAACTGAGATAACTGAATACTCACAAAGAACTATTTCAAGCAAATATGTAGAAAAATCAGGAACGGTAGAGTAGATTTAGCTAGGCTCCTAACCTATGATTAAAATATTGAAAAATAATATACACTCATACCTGGGAACATTCCAGCAAATTGCCAAACAAGATTCAGACAGCTAGAATTACTTTCTACTGTTGGTCTGAGTTTGAGGCCTGCTGGCAGCAATATGAAGTAAAGTCAAGATGCCTAGCAGCAATCATGTGTACCCTTATTTCTCTGCAAAGTTAAACTCCTCCCCTTTTCTAGTTTCTAACCTACCCTACAGGAGAGAATCTAAGCCACGCTCCTTAGGTACCTTGCAGATCAAATTAGCTATCAATGTGCCTGTCAGTCACTTTTGACTGCCCCTACTTAGATCAAACATTACTAATTGAGCAAATCTAGTTTACAGCCACTCTCACTGACAGGTGTGAAACACCGGTTCAGGAAATGCCGTCATGTCTGGAGTTGTCTCCTAGACCAAGTTAATTCCCCTGATCTGGTATGTTCAGAAGGCCCCAGTCAGGCTGGTTATGTAACATTTTATGACACTATGGTCTTTAGCCTGCAGTTCAAGGAAGATAATCTCAGGTGGGATAATTAGTTTTATGACCAGTTGCCTGCCCCTAAGGATCTCTGGTCAGGAGTAATTATATGACACTCTGTCTGGCTTGTGGAACGACTAGCTAGATAAGGTAATGTCGGGTAATCTTAAACCGAGCTTAGTTACTTTGGCTAAGGACTGGAAACCGTTTTAAATCCCATGTGGTTTTAGTAATTTTTAGGCTTAGTGCATAGTAAATATAATTCTTTGTCTCTCTATGAACATAAGAAATAATTAAACATAATATAACTTCTGAGGCCACTGAAGTCCATTCTGTCACACTCACTCAAAACACAACAGCTCACATGACAATCCCCAAGGGTTGCACAAATGTGTGCACCACATACCCAGGCCCACAGCGGATCAGACAGCCTAATCAGTCAACCACAGAGACATTAAAATCATTTATAGATCACGAAGCAGATGTTTCTTTGTGTACATACTCACAGAATGTTGAAATTTCTTTCTGCGAGAGCAGTACCCCTATTGGGTGGATTGTCCTAGCTATTGGGCCCATAAAAACATCATCTGCCTAGTACAGTTAAAGTGGTAACCAGTTCTGAAAACATTTTAACTGCTCACTACATTTATTCTTCACCTACCTGCCATGGCATGCACTTCTGGCAGAAGGGGGTAGGGGGGAGGGGTCTTGTGTGGATACTGTGTCCCGCAGGCGAGCAAAGGTGAGTTTTTATTAACTATTTACAGCCAGTCCTGGTGTGTGGAAGTGAATCTTGGCCAGTAAGCCAATTAGTGAAAAATCAAATGAAGGCTACAGAGATGTGGTTTTTGTAGACAGTGGAGAGATACAAAAGTGGAATCCCGATTCTTGAAAGAAATTAACTCACAGAGGTAATGATTACCCACATTCTGTAGGACATCATAAAAAGGAGAAAACTGGAATGTATTTTGACACAGAAAAATTTGAGAAAAAGAGAGGCAGAGGAGACCAAAGCAAGAAGATGATGGAGAGTTTGGCATTCGTTGTCATCCTGAAGCAAACCCTTTGCAGAATGTTGCTCTCAACATGGTCTCTCTGGAAGTAGCTTTATCACCTCTGTTCCTCCATACTGGCGGCATGCCTTCTGCTATTATGTTTTTTCCAAGCCATGGCGCTTGATATGGCTAAAATATTTCAGCTTCAGAGAGAAGATGCTGTTTATTAGCCAACTTCCCTAGATGTTCAGATCTTTTAGGATGTCAGTATTTCTTTTCTTCTTTGTCAAAGGTATTCGGGCAATCTTTCTATAGTATTTCAGCTCAAAAGCCACTATTTTCTTCCTTAAGAACTGCAAGATAGTCATTGACACAAAAATGTGTTGCTACATGGGAGATACATGCTCTAGGAATTGTGATTGATTTTTCCCTAAACCATAGACTTTTAATGCTGTTTAGCATTATATCATAGAATAACATCCGCATAATAATTGATTGCCAGACATGAGACAGAGGCCTGTGAATAGACATGATAAACAACACCACATAGTATGGATGATAAGAATAAATTAAATGTTACCAAGCTTGTTACATACTTACTCTTTCTAGGAAACTAAGTTAATATTCTTTGTCCAGGAACTTGAATATGTGTAGTTTATTTGAAAACTTCCAGGTGTGCCACTGTACTCACCTCTGTATGCTGCATCCGAGGGCTTGCTGGGGATCAACATCTGGCCTAAAGAGCTTCCTTCTCACTACCTGCTTCACCCCCATGCTCAGTTCTTTGAGTTTATCCCTGAGCACAACATGGATGAGGAGCAGCCTAACACTTACCTCATGCACCAGGTACTTGTTTATCACTGTATTTAGAAGTATTCCTATTTGTCTTCTTTTGCCTTCTATTCCCTATGGAGAATGGGCCCTATCCAACTCACAGCAAGTCATCCTATTCTTGGCCATTGCATGCAGCTCTCCTCATGTACTCACCAATTTTTTTTAACTTCACTCACTAGCTCCCTTTTCCATGTTTTTTTATATTTTTTTGGGGTCTGTTTATTTCTTTGCCTCTGTGGGTTCCAGTGCAGAGACATTCTAGATTCCTTATCCTCAGGTTTTCCCAACGTATGTCCTATCCAACGCCAGCATCTTTTCCTTCATCTCAGTATTGCTATTACTTTGTGCTAATTATTTCTACTCTCAGCAGTTAATATGCTACTTTTTAGTCTTCTAAGCTTGCATGACTGTATGACTTTTGTGTGTGTGTGTGAGGAGGGGGGGGGAGGGGGAGGTGTTACATTCTTCTCTATACACTGCATATTTAATAATTTTCCTGACAGATTTTAATTTCTGATACCAATCATCATCAAAACCTAGTTGGGCCATTACACTTCTCATGAGATTTGCAGTCTGTTCTGTCCTGTGTAATCTTTTCAATATTGTGGATGGAATTTAATCCAGCACCTTTGGCTTCTCTTATCAACATTCATTTAAGGCTTTCTCTTGGACGACCTCGTTTTCTTAACCTATTTATTTCCCAGTTAAATACCTGTTTGGTGAATCTCGACCCTTTTTTTCTCAGGAATTGCCCAATATAGCGCCATCTTTTTTTAAAAAATCTTATAACTATTGATACCAGAGGTTGTCCAGATTTGTATTTTATTCCCTTGACTTTCTTTAATTCATCCCATTTGATATCTCATGGCACTTGATAATTATGATGTTTTTAAATGTAACTAACTAACTTTTTATTTTTTATTTTTCAGGTAAAGGAAGGCTCCACCTATGAACTAGTTATCACCAATCCGAGTTGTTTGTACCGCTACAGGTTTGGGGATGTTGTAAAAGTGGTTGGCTTCCACAATCAGTGCCCAGTTGTTGAGTTTAAATACAGGTACAGATTTTGTTGTCTGTTTTATTTTCATACTTTTAGCATCGGGGGGCTGAGTGGTCTCGAGATATAGTGTCCACCTCGAGTGCTGGAGGTCCCGGGTTCAAGCCTCGATGAAGGCTGGGATTTTTTCACCTGGACTTCTAGTAATTTTCCCCAGTTTCTGGGAGGTAAGATTGGTGCCTGTGTGTATTCTTGCACACATAAAAAATCCCTTGGCAGTTGGAAATTGAAAAGAGGCGGCGCTGCCCGGGCAAAATTTGAAGTTAAAAATCTACCCAAAGTATTTCAGTGCAACAGAGTTTGTGCACTGTGCTGAGATTCTTCAGGTAGAAGTAGAATGGAGCACTTATGGGTTACACCTATGAGTCATGATGTTGATCCGTCGAATAAACATTAACATTTTTTAGCATACATTTTAAGTAAGATACAAGAGCATTTTGAGTCACTATTTTTGCTCATGAACTTTGGGACAGTAAACAGTTGAAATAACGGGTATGCAGACAATTTGTTTCACTGTTTATTGCCTGGCATATTTTGCTGTAACCAAGAAGAAGAAAATATTGACACCCTACATGATCTGAGCATCAAGGGAAATTGGCTTATAAACAACATCCTGTCCCAGAAGCTGAGGTATTGTCACCATGTTAAACATTATGGTAGCCAGGAAAGAATAGTGATGAAGGCTACAGTTTCTGGAAAATGAAGCAGAGGCAGACCTCCGCAATGGTGAATACAAGACATTGGAGATTCATTGGCTATGAAAGCACATAGGGCAGGAAATTTGACTAGAGGAAGACTTTCAGCTGTGGTGTCATGAGAACACCGTCTATAAACAACTCACTAATTGATAATTTCCATATATTAATCATATGCAAACTACACAATTACATCAACATACACTGAATCATAAAATATGCATCCTTCTGATTGAAATACACAAATTTCATTGATTATTGCTAGATAGTTTGACATTATGGATCAACTGTGTCAGAGTTGATTGAAAGTACATGAGACAGAAAGACATAACTGCCAACATCACACGGCATGGATTTTATTGTTAAAAATAACTACTGCTGTAGAGGTTCTGTTTTTTCATAAGTTTTTTTTTTTTGTGGGTCATTATCCTCACAGAAAAGGTCAGTTCTTAAATGTCAGAGGAGAGAAAGTATCGGAAGCCTTATTCTACGAAATCTTGAAGGGCACGATTACAAAAATTTGGAAAGATATCAAACTGGCAGACTATTGTTGCACAGAAAGCAATATATTGGATACAATGGATGTCCCTGACAGTCAGTATACTGTAATGTTTCGTAACATTTATTTAATTTTTTTGTTTTTCTTTCTTTATGTCTGTCTCTTGTCTCTTATTCCTTAGTAGGTGCTGCTATATTCAAAGTAATTAAACATATAATTTAAGGTAATGTAGAGCTTTTGAAGAGATCTAAAATTCCAGTGAGTCAGGAGCTGAAGAAAAGATGCTGACATTGAATAGGACACTCTGAGAAAACCTGATCACAGTATAACTAGGCTGTTCTTGCACTGGAGCCCACAGGGTCAGAGACATAAAAACAGACCAAAACCACATGGATATGGTTTATGGTTTATACAACAGATCAACATCATGGCACAAGGGTAGTAACCCATAAGTGCTCCATTCTACTTCTGACTCAAGCCTGAGTCTGAAGATTCTCAGCGCAGTGCACCGGCAAAGAAAACCACACGGAGAAGTGAATTGAAAAGTGAAGAGGAAGATTTGAGGTGAGCTGCATGATACAGCAAAGTATAGGACCCCTTGGCATGTGTTTGTTGAGGGTCTGTGTACCATATTGAGATAAAGGGTAAAAGAAGAACTCTTTAGTTACCATTTTTTTATTTGCTCAGTTTGTTTATTTTTTCAGTCAGTGTAGATAAAACCTGTAGCAACATACGCATCTGAGTTGTGGACTATCTCCCAGTACTTAAGAAAGAGATTAGAGGCTTTTGAGCTGAAATGCTATACAAAGATTCTCAGAATATCTTTGATGAGAAAGAGGAGAAATACTGACATCTTGAAAGATCTGAACATCAAGGAAGATTGGCTAATAAACAGCATCCTATCTCGGAAGCTGAAATATTTGGGTCATATCAAGCACCATGACGGATTGAAACATTTTTTAGCAGAAGGCATGGTACCAGGAAGGAGGGGCAGGGGCCGACCAACATGAAGATGGGCACAGGATATAAGTGACTCCTTGAGTATGAAAGTGCATGAGGCGGGAGAGCTGGCGAGAAAACGAGTTCTTCCAGGCAGACTGTGATGAGAGCGACGTTCTGCAAAGGACCTGCTACATGATGTTGATGTAGATAAAACAGAAATTATGACAATACTTAAGAAAAGGAAGAACCACCGATATCAAAATCGATGAACACCAGTTAAAGCAGGCAAAAGGTTTTACATGTCTGGGGAACATATTTTTTTTTCTGCACTCGGAAGGATTAATGAAGAAATTCAATTAAGATGCAGTAAAATCAATCAAGTTTAAGGCCAAATGGCACCAATTTTTGAAATGCAAACATATGAATATAAACACTTAAAGTACACTGTTCAACACTGTATGCTGTCAGTGTCAAACATGGACACTGACTTCAGAAGTTAGAACAAATATAGTCACGGCAGAAATGAAATGTTTACGTACTATGCTTGGTATAAAGAGGTAAGATCGACTTAGGAACAATGATATCAGGAGGAGAGTCGGCACAGAACCAACACTGAACTTGATAGGTAGTCAACAAATCAAATGGTTTGGCCATGTAACAAGATTGGCATCAGACTGGGCACCACAGAGAGCAGTGTTATACAGATACTATGGTAACAGATCCAGAGGTTGACCACACAGAACATGGACCACAGAAATATCAGAAACACTGAAAAGTACTTTATACGAAGCAAACAGAAGGGCTGTTCCAGCGATCTCTGTCTGCTCTGAGGCCGCGAGGCATTCTAGCAGAGAAAAGAAGAAGAAGAAGTGTGTTTGTTTGTTTATCTGTTAGATTGTCTATGTTGGAATTTTTTGCTATATTTTCAACTTGCTTAATACAGCCTTCTGTTAATAACTACAGTCTCTGCTTCTCTGTCTAAACGACTGCCTCTTTGATCACTCTTTTAAACTATGCTACCCCTATGTGACTGCTACCCCTGTGTGACTGCTACCCCTGTGTGACTGCTACCCCTGTGTGACTGCTACCCCTGTGTGACTGCTACCCCTGTGTGACTGCTACCCCTGTGTGACTGCTACCCCTGTGTGCCTTTCGGTGAGCCATTTTGGGGTAAAGATGAAAAGTATTCATTGTCACTTAATAAACATGTCACAAAATGTGACTAATTAAGTGTTTGCTCAAATCAAATTTGTTGGGTTGAAAGGCACATTTACCTGAACCACAACATACAGCAAATGAAGAAGAAGAAGAAGAAACTAGTGAATACTTTCATACACTCTCTTTCTTCATAGTGAACCATAATAATGCAGTGGCTAACAACTTACCTGCTGGTCTGAAGGTTATGTCTTTAAATCCTCCTCTAAGCTGCAAACAAAATGACCTTGGCTCCCTTGTTTACTAATCCTAAACTATAGATATTGTATGGGAAGTAAAGGCAGCAGCATGAGTTTGACTACATCACCCAATATGGCTCAAGACATGGACAAGGTTCCATTACTTTCCCCTTCTTTCTGAGAGCAGTATATGTGAATGCTAATAGACTGTGTACTGCTGTAAAATTTCAGAGAATTGAAAAAATGTAAAGCAGCTGTTGCCATCAGTTCTTAACTGGGAATGAAAAGCAAATTGCAGAAAGAAATAAAAACGAGGCCAATGAAATATTTCAATCATGTTAACCCTCTAGCCCCATTAGAATCTAAAAAAAAAAAAATGATACATTCGGAGTCTTGTTCTTCTATTTAAAAAATATATGGGGGTCACACCTCTATGCCACTGAGAAGACAGGCAAGTGGGAAGTACTCTGCTTCTTTGATGACATTACATCACTTTAAATGTCTAAACTCAGAAAAGGTTAATTTTTTTATTAGGGAAGTAATCACTAAATACAAACAGTGCAAAGAATTCACCGACTTCCTTCCCTTTGACCACTTGAAATGGTTTTCGTTAATTTGCCACCTAGAGCAATATGACATAATGAAATTATATCCTGTCTAAACACTGGAAGAAACACATAAGTATGTATCAGCTTTACAAAATACATTACAGTAAACAAAGTACATTGTGGCGACAAACCTTCATCAGATTCTGTGAGAATGAATAAATACCTGTAAATTATATTGTTACATAATATTTGAGACCTGTGACTTTGTACCAATACAGTGAACAATATATATTACAGAATAACTTGTATCTATTCACGTCTGGATATAAAACATCACAGAGTAACTTTTATCTGTTCATGTCAGGATATAAAACATCATAGAGTAACTTTTATCTGCTGATGTCAGGATATGAAACATCACATAAAATAACATTTAACTGTTCATGTCAGTATATAGAACGTCACAAATAACTTTGAACCTGTTCATGTCGAGATATGAAACATCACATAAAATAACTTTTATCTGTTTATGGCAGAATATAAAACATCACAGAATAACTTGTGTCTGTTCATGGCAGTGTATAAAATGTCATGAGTTACTTTAATCTGTTCATGTCAGAATATAAAACATCATGAATAACTTTGATCTGTTCATGGCAGAATATAAAACATCATGAATAACTGTGATCTGTTCATGGCAGAATATAAAACATCACAGGATAACTGTGATCTTTTCATTGCAGAATTTAAAACATTACAGAGCAATTTTGATCTGTTCATGTCAGAATAAAAAACATCATGAATAACTCTGATCTGTTCATGGCAGAATATTAAACATTACAAAGCAACTTTGATCTGTTCATGTCAGAATAAAAAACATCACAGAATAACTGTTATCTGTTCATGTCAGAATATAAAACATCACAGAATAACTTTGGTCTGTTCATGGCAGAATATTAAACATTACAGAGTAACTGAGATCTGTTCATGCCAGAATAAAAAAACATCACAGAATAACTGTGATCTGTTCATGTCAGAATATAAAACATCACAGAGTAACTTTGATCTGTTCATATCAAGATATAAAACGTCATGAATAACTTTGATCTGTTTATGTCAGAATATAAAACATCACAGCCTTGTTACCATGTCTTTGTGGAGCTGGAGAATGATGATGGCAGTAAGGAGGTTCGCTCGGTGTCCTCAGCACAAAAGAAAATGGTAAGGTGAATGTGTTCTTTTCTCTAAATAAATTAATTATTCAATAATTGACCTCACTGCACTCGGGAGATTTCCAAATGTGCTGCTTCCCCAGCGGCCAACAAGATAGTTACCACAATGATTATGCCAGTTCTTGTTTACTTGCCACTTCAGGTGTCAATTGAGTTACCAGGTTCTGCTTCTTGCTCTTCTGGTCGCCTCTGCTGCTGTAGAGTTTCTCTTATGTTATCTTTCCATCCTGTTCTATTATCTATACTGATGGCTCTGTGTTGAGGGGCAGATGAAGTGCATGGGGTTTCATAGCAAAGGCGAATAGACGTCGCATAGTGCAGCAAAGCCTTGCATATGATTTCACAACGTCTAATTTGAGAATGGAGGTGGAGACAGTCTCTGCTGGCTTGAGAATCAGCTGTACACACATGCCGTGATTGTAACTGACTAACAGAGCATGTTGAGAAAGGTGAAAACAGGCATGCTTCATGCAGAGTGGCAAGCATCACTTCAGAGGGCTCGGGTAGTTAGCATCCTTTGTAAATTTTCTCCAGGTTATGCTGGTGTGTTGGGAAATGAGCAGATGGACTTGCTGGCTCTGCACCACTTGGTGGTGAATTGATGTATGACAAGTTAGATATTCTGAGGACCTTTTGGGAGCAAGTGAACAGTGTGGAGGCGCAGATAGATCATTACGGTCTAAGGAGAATGGCGCTTCTGAGGAGTTACCAGAGGATCTGGCAGATGCGTAACACTTAGCCAAAGGATGAGACGAATATACAATCAGACGGTTACTGGTACCATCAGAATTGGAACTCTTTGCTTGCTGCTGAAGATGGGGACTGAGCACTAATTGGAGTGTCCCAAGTGCTGTTATGTCAATTCCTAATTCAACATTCATTCCATCTTGTTCTTAGTCTGCCCTGTGCTCTATCTCCTTCTCCTCTTTTGGTGTATGCGTTGTATGGTATCACATCACAAGGCATCTCTCTTAGTGGGCAAACCATTTAATTTGTTGTCTTTGTTTGTAATTTAGAATTGGTTCTGTGTTGACTTCTTCTTTTATGATTTATAATGTACCATTGCAACCTGATTACAAGATCTCTTGTTTAATTTTAGATGGTTATCTCAGGGGGCTAGATGAGTTGTCCTTGCCATAGCAAGTATGGTAAAAATTAGGGACCCTTTTAATCTTTTCTTCTTCTTCTTAACGATCACCTGCTGTAAACTCTGATGGAAGGTACTGGTTGTTCATCCACTTCTGGACTTTAGTCTTGTTCCAGAACCAGAGTTTTGCATGCACATCCATTTTACAGATCTGCTAATTTTTTATGCAGACTGTTGGTTTCTTGCCTCTCAGGCAGATGCACTTGGACTTTGAAGGAAGCATCCCTTCTGTAGGAACAACAGTCTACACACAAATAAGCCAGATCTGTAAAACAGATGTGTGACTAAAGTCAAGAAGTGCACGAACAACCAGAATTTTCTTCTAGAGTTTACAGCCAGTGAATCCCAAGTAGAAAAGAAGAATAAAGGTTTTGATGAAGTAATCGGACCCTGGCACATTTTTTTTCAGCTGAAATTATAGTTTGTGTTTGATTATGTATTGATATAAACTCTTTAGTAATGCACCTGACGAAATATGGTAAAATGTCAATGGTAATAAATTGTTTGCGCTCTCCTTATTTATAGATCAGGTGCCTTGCCGACTGTCGTGGGCGATCATGCCTCTCCACAATCTGCGATATCCTGCAGCATGTATTAGTTCATTTGCTGACAAACCTCCATGCCACACAACAAGACTGTCAAGAATCCTCTCTCGCTGTCCCCCTTCATCCCTCCTTCCACAGATCCCTCCAGTGGTCACAACATGCTCCATTTTCCCTTTTCTCACAACATGGCCCAAAAATGATGACTGTCTCCTTCTGATGTCTGTGATTAGTTGTCTTCGGGCTCCTGCCTCCCTCAAAACCCCTGGCTGTTCCCTCTGGCTGTCCAAGGTATTTTAAGCATTCTTCTGTAAAACCACATCTCTGAGGCCTCAAGAAATTGTTTGTCCTGCCTACCGATTGATTGTCCGGGATCCACAGCCATATGCCAAAACAGAACCCATGTAGCAAGCAAGAATTCTCCTTCTAACCCCCAATGACAAAGATACATTGCATAAGATGTTCTTATTTATTTATTTTTAATTTATTCATAATTTAATTTCATAACGGGGAAGCATTGTTTTGAATTGTAACAATGTTTTGTGACTCTCTTCCCAGCTTGATGACGCCTTGATGGTACATTCACATCTGTACTCATCATTTCGATATAAGGGCACCATTGATCCTGTGCAGGTTCATGTAGTTGAAAGAGGTTCCTTCTTAGCTCTACGACGCTTTATATTAGAACAACCAACAGCGGCCTCTAACCAATATAAAGTTCCTAGAGTGCTCAGGAAACAGGAAGCTGTGAAGTTTATACTGGACAGGGTGGTGGAGTAGCATTGCATGAATAATTTGATGTTTTATCTTTTACCTTTTTTTTTTTTAAATTATTATTATTATTGAATGTGGTTGGTTTTTTTACAGTTGAAGGGCAAATTGTAAACTTTGATAAAATAAGAGAAATGTCTGGGCAACCGCCAGTGTCAATGTCAACAGTTACAAGACAAAAGATGGCGCTATATTGACAACTGGAAAGATCAGTGGGAAAAGGTAGAGGCAGGCCAAATCAGATGATGCTGGATGGGCTGAAATGATGGCATGGAGGGATATCATCAAGAGAGCTGTTTCAGGCAACTAGGGATTGTGTTCTGTGGAGACGCATGAGCGCCTACGCCAGTTGGCAGGCCACATGATGATTATGACGACGTTGAATATATCCTGATAAGAAGCCAGCAGAGAATCACCAGACAGGTAATGAAATAGGAAATAAATGGATTAAGAAGGTGAGGACGCCTAAAAGAAACCATAAAACTAATGTTGATGTGAGAGGCCAAAGCAGCTAGACTAAATGTGCAGGATAGAATGGAATGAAGAAATAGACTGAGAGCCCTACATATAATGCCACAAGAGGACATTGAATGAATAAATGTAAACTTTTACTATAAATTACCGCATTGAATTCAAGTTTTTAAACCTTAAAAGAAACTTTCCAAATCTAGGGAGTTGACTTTTATGGCAGGTAGAAAAGGTAGGTATAGGACTGTTTTTAGTTTACAGTCATCCTCATGTGAGATGCAATTTTCTTTTTATTTGAAGCCCCACCCTGGCTTTATCCAGGGGCCCTGAATATAGCCAGGCCATAAAATATGGCCTCACAGCTGAAAGGGGTTTCTGGGACCTCTCCACGGGTGATCCTCATCCGCATGGTGACACTTTGTGTCACCAGGTGTTTATCGCTTGTGTGATGTCCTGGTGGGGTGCAACTACCTACCTACCCTACCTAATACAGAGGTTTGAGCTAAAAATCTTGAGGTGGACTTTTTTACTAGTTTGACTTGTACACCACAATTTACGGTACATCTTGTTTTTTACTACTCCTAAAGAAATTAATTCTTACCAGTTGTCTGATGATCTTACCACTTGTCTGATGAAAATAATGTTTTAATAACAGAAGTGTTATTCCAGCCAATTTATTATGATAAATATACATTATTTAATTGAGTGTGGGTATTTTACATTTACAGGGCAGACTGTAATACCAGCGTATGTAATGAAAATTGTGAAGTGAAAATAACATTTTAATAACAGAAGTGTTGTCCGATCCAACTTTATTATGATTAATTGACCTTATATTATCGAGTGTGGTTGTTTTACAGCTGAAGGGCAGATTTTAGCTGTTATTTCTTGTTATTTACTAGTCGCAAAGAAATTATTTATTTATATAATGCAGTTTGTGTAGTGAAAAATAACATTTTAATCACTGATGCATTATCCCATCCACATTTTTTTCTCAATAGCAAAAGCAGGCAAGAAGTTAAAGACCCATTTTACACCTGAGTGCATCTGGCATATGATGCTAGACTTATTGTTTGTTTTTAATAGACAAGTTGGCACTCAGTGGGTTATGTCATTATCATCATGCTGTCTGCCTTCACGCCCCAGGGTATTATCTGATACCCACTCAAGAAGGACTACATTGGCCATGCACACAGAATGGATACCCACTTAAGAAGGACTACATCGGCCATGCACACAGAATGGATACCCACTTAAGAAGGACTACATCGGCCATGCACACAGAATGGATACCCACTCAAGAAGGACTACATCGGCCATGCACACAGAATGGATACCCACTTAAGAAGGACTACATCGGCCATGCACACAGAATGGATACCCACTTAAGAAGGACTACATCGCCATGCACACAGAATGGATACCCACTTAAGAAGGACTACATCGGCCAAGCACACAGAATGGATACCCACTTAAGAAGGACTACATCGCCATGCACACAGAATGGATACCCACTTAAGAAGGACTACATTGGCCATGCACACAGAATGGATACCCACTTAAGAAGGACTACATTGGCCAAGCACACAGAATGGATACCCACTTAAGAAGGACTACATCGGCCATGCACACAGAATGGATACCCACTTAAGAAGGACTACATCGGCCATGCACACAGAATGGATACCCACTCAAGAAGGACTACATCGGCCATGCACACAGAATAGATACCCACTTAAGAAGGACTACATCGGCCATGCACACAGAATGGATACCCACTTAAGAAGGACTACATCGGCCATGCACACAGAATGGATACCCACTTAAGAAGGACTACATCGGCCATGCACACAGAATGGATACCCACTTAAGAAGGACTACATTGGCCAAGCACACAGAATGGATACACACTTAAGAAGGACTACATCGGCCATGCACACAGAATGGATACCCACTTAAGAAGGACTACATCGGCCATGCACACAGAATGGATACCCACTTAAGAAGGACTACATCGGCCATGCACACAGAATGGATACCCACTTAAGAAGGACTACATCGGCCATGCACACAGAATGGATATGACCAGACTTCCTTCATCAAACCCTCATATGGACATCGGAAGGGAACAGAAAACGGGGAAGACCAAGAGAGACCCTGTGTAGAACCATCATCAGGGAAGGCTCAACCATGGGCCTAATGAACATTTAAAACCTAAAACAGGTGGCAACAAACCGCTATGACCTCTGCGCTGCCCTAGGCTCAAGAGGAAAGACTAACTAACTTGAGACTCGGTATTCTTGATTTTTTATCTTTTTTAATTCAGTGTGATTGTTCTACAGCTACAGAGCAGGGCGAAACCATTATGTCCTGTTATGCTCTACTCCCAAAGAATGTATTTATTTATTTCATACCTGACTGTGTACTGAACAATAACATGATAATCACTGATGTATTATCCCACCCAAGCCAGAATTATATAACAGTTTTTTTTGTGTGTCTTGTTTCCTTAACATTCCCATAACTGCAACATAAATGTTTCATGCATTTGTACAGGTTGTTAACAGGTTTTACCTTGGTTTGTCCAGTCCTGATCTGTTGTTTCTACAAACTAATAACTGTTTCATTGTGAAGGAGTTAAAACTATTGCAGTTATCTTCTTTTGTTTCTGTGTTTGCCTTTAAAAGAATGGTTAGCATGTTGTATTGTGGTTTACAGCTAGGCTGCAGTATTTACACTTTTTGACCCAGCACGTTTAATTTTAGCAAACTGATGATTGGCTTTTTTTACAGTATGTGTGTTGGGGGGAGGGGTGGGTCTGTTCCCCCCCCCCCCACAATGGGGTCCTTGAACCCACACTGGGTCAGTTACAGTATGAGACAGAAGAAGTTGAAGTACTAGTTGGAGTACAGTGGGTAAATGAAACAACTAAATATGACTCACCTAGTCGAGGCATGGTGTCTGCCTCAGGTGCTAGAGATCTGGGTTCAAGCCCCAGTGAAGCTGGGATTTTTTCACATGGACTTCTAGTAATTTCCCCTGGTCTCTGGGTAGTAAGACCGGATGCTGTGTGCATTGTCGTGCACGTAACAAAAAACCTTTGGCAGTTGGAAATTGAAAATAGTAGCCCATCGGCACTGCCTGGCAAAATTTTGAGTTAAAAATCTACCCAAAGTATTTCAGGATCCTTGCCAGTGCTACAGAGTTCGTGCACTGTGCTGAGATTTTTAGACTCAGGCTATGGGTCACACCCATGTGCCATGATGTTGGTCTGTTGAATAAACATAAACCTGGCAGGTAATGAGCGGGGTAAACAATAAATGTACTATGAATTGCTTGGATTGGAATCAAACGAGTTAAAGAAACCTTGTTAAAGAAGCATCTAGTGAGAATCCAGCCAGGCCAGACTGCAAATGAGACTTCTTACAGCAGAACATATGGGAGAAAGTCAAGGGGAAGACCAAGAAAGCGATGGATAAATGGTATAGCAGAAACCTGCAAAAAGATTAACAAATCCATTACCAAAGCCACCTGAGAAGCACAAGACAAATACAGAAAACCATGACAATGGGCTACAACCTGGTATCATTGAGGACACAATCTAGTCACTTCCGGTTGTGACACAGTCCTGTAAATGCCAATATATTGGCCTGTCTGCAGTTACTTGCTCTCAAGAAACGTAGTTTAACTTCACTGGTTCTCTGTGCACCTGCAGTGTTTAGCAGGCCAGGATATGAACATAACTAAAAGCAATTTAGGAGAGATTCATTATTACCACAGTAGCTTTTGCAAAGTCATGTTGTTGTAAAATCTTTCCATAAGCCTCAGTGATAGAGGTCATGGGATCACAACATGAGTCACGCTATACATGTTGGTTTTTTTGTGGGGAAATAAATGTATTCCATTTAATTCTTCATTCTGTTCATGTTTATTGACTACCCATTTTATATATCTTTATCTGTTTAGAAAGAAAAATTATGAAGTAGATAAAAACATTTTAAAACATTATGGCTGACCTGTGTGAAATTGCTTTTTTTTAAAAATAATTTTTTCATTGCCTATGTTTTTATTGCATTTGTATTGTGTAGGGGTTAAGCTTACAAATGGCATTTTTGTAGTTGTGCTTCTTAAATTTCTTCATATCACGATTTTAAATAACTGGGTTAAATGTTTCAGTTATGTATGCATCCCTCATCTGTCAAGCTTCATAATCATTTTGAATGTTAATTTGTTATTATCAATGATGGCAGTTGTTGAGACATTTTGTAAAGTTTGAGGATTATTATTATTCTGGACACATTCTAACAAATTATTCATTTTTGCTCAAAAGATCGGAAAAGTTAGCTGAAAATAGAGTAGAGTCGAGTTGAGTCAAGAATTGACATCTCAGCACTCAGGGCATTCCCATGTGTGCTCCGTCCTCATCTTCAGCAGTTCCAATACTGATGATAACCCCCCCCCCCTTTCCCAGTGGGCCTATGTGGAACAAGTACAACTGTAACGTTTCAGCCGGTGTTTGTCGGTGAATTAAAAACAAGACTGATGAACAAAAGCATTTCCAATCTATGTTATCGTCTAGATCTGTGGTTCCCAGTTACTAAAACTTGTGCACACGCACACCCTCCCTCCCCCCACCCCCACTTTTTTTTAGGGCTTGCCATGGACCCCATACTTTTTAAATTATTAATACTGAAGAACTTGTTATTTTTAAATATTAGAATTACCAAAAAGGATCTTGTTTTGTTTTAAAGCTGAGGTTTTTGTGTGTGTGTGTGTGTGTGTGCAAATATCAAAGAGCCTTTAAATTAGTTCTACCAACCACCAAATAGGAACCTGTTCTCAATCATTTGTTGTGGTTTATGAATCCTGTTGTTTTAATAGTTTATAGAGGCTGTTAGAAATGTTCAATTTTATTTGTGGATGTCTTCTTCTTTCCATTTGTTGAGCTTCTTAGACATTGTGTTGTATTAATTTACTTCTTGATATCAGCTTGACTGCAATCGCCTTTGTTTACAACATCATTCTGGTTTTTAATACTATTTGTTTTTGTTGTTGAGAATGTAATTGTTTAAAGCCACTTTTATGCAGAGAGAATGTTTACATAATCAGCACTACATAAATTTATATACAGTATTAAAGAAATAAGTTTATTTAAAACAAATGTTTTTAATGCCTTACTGTGGGTTGGCACACCCATTTTTGTTCTTTTAGGGATTCCAATGTATTTTTATATCAGTAGTTTTATATCAGCTCTATTAGTTTACTTTTTAGATGATTAAAGTTTGTAATTTAAAAAAAAATGTTGTTTAGCTTGCCTACGACTGTATAATATATAGTTATTATTATGTTTAAAAAAAAATAATATAAGTGTTAGTGTACCAATATTTGCTGCAGTATGTAACTTAGGAGTAAATAAGTCCTTATTCTTCCCGTTCACCGGCTGTAAGCTCCAGCAGAAAGTTTTGGTTGTTCACCACCTCTAGACTTAAGTCTTGTTCCATAACTTCATTTTGCAGATCTGACTTTTGTATGCAGATTGTTGGTTCCTTGCCTCTCAGGCAGATGCATTCCGACTTCAAAAGAAACCCTTAATTAGTCGACTCCTGGGACATGCTTGTTAAGGAGGAAGTGGGTCTATTCTGTTTCCTGAAAATGGGGCCCTAGAACCCACGCAGGGAAATAAGTTCTAAGGAGTAAACAATTAAAGTTCTAGGGTGTAAACAGGAAGTGTTCTTAGGAATAAACAAGTTCTAGGGACTAAACAAGTAAAGTTTTAAGGAGTAAACAAGTAAAATTCTGAGGAGTTAATAAGTAAAGTTCTAAGAACTAAACATTTAAAGTTCTAGAGGGAGTAAACAGTTAAAAGTTCTGAGGAGTAAACAAGTAAAGTTTTAAGGACTAAACAGTTAAAGTTCATAGGAGTAAACAAGTAAAGTTCTAAGGAGTAAACAATTAAAGTTCTAAGGGGTAAACAAGTAAAGTTCTAAGGAGCATACAAGTAAAGTTCCAAGGAGCAGACAAGTAAAGTTTTAAGAAGCAAACAAAGTTTCAAGGAGCAAACAAGTAAAGTTCTAAGGAGTAAACTTGTAAAGTTCTAGAGAGTAAACAAGTAAAGTTCTAGGGAAGTAAACAAGTAAAGTTTTAAGGAGTAAACAGGTAAAGTTCTAGGGAGCAAACAAGTAAAGTTCTAAGTAGTAAACAAGTGAAATTATAAGAAGTTAATAAGTAAAGCTTTCAAAAAGCCACTGGAGTCATACAGAAACCCCTCTAAATGCTATATTCATATCTTGGCCTATTAAATAGGTGCACATAACAATTTAAGTGCACTTTTCAGAAATGGTCATACATATGCATTTACAAACCTAAGTGACCAGATGTAGCCTTCTAGGGGTGATAGGATTAATGAACCATCTATGTTAAAACAGCTCCATATGTTTGCATTTAAACAGTGACAACAAGTGTGGATTTATCCTGGTATACGATATAAGTCACACATTGATAAGAGAGTTGGAGCTAGATGATTTTGGTTTCCACAACAAGAAATATACTTCCAGTTATTTTATTATTTTATTTATGGTTTTCTTCCTCTTTGCGTTCAGTTTCCTATGCTCAGATCAGACCATTAGGTGGGTTGCCTCTATGAACTCGCATGTCAGTAGCAGGTCCTTTGTGGTTTCTCATAGCTTGCTCTGCACACTTTGCTCTTGAGGCCAGGTGTCTTTTCAAAATTACGGGTAGAGTGGGCAGGTCTGCAGAATTTGCTGAGGTGTTTGTGGTCCTGTTTGACAGGCACACTGTGTGGACTGTACAATCTTTATTTTATGCATGTGGTAGTTGAGCCTGCAGTGTCCTGTTCGTAGATGGAAAATTGTTGTATGTTGCTTTCTGTTGAGTCTGCTGATGGGGTCTTGTGGATGTTTACTGTTTGTTCTCTCCACAATTCCATTTTTATTTTCCCTTGATAAGTGTTCTGATTTCTGGTAATGACAATAGATGGGTGAGTTGTTTCTCCTTTGTTCCATTTTTAGCAAGACTGTCTGCTAACTCATTTCCTGGTATCCTGCAATGAGCCAGGATCCTCTGGAGAACGATTTGATTGTTTTCTGTGAGTCTGTTTAGCTGGCTGGTCAGTTCTCTCTCCATGTTGTCTCGTGGATCCCTCTGAGTCGCGTGGAGACTGACATGCAGTCACAAAGGAAAACAATTTTGCTGTTTTTGATTTTTCTTTCCTAGAGCACTTTGGCTGAATCAATAATTGCTTGCTGCTCTGCTCTGAAGTTTGTTGAGAGTTTTACGGAGGAGCATGTCATTTCTACTGTGGTCCGATCTTGCAGCATGATGATGGATCAAGCTCCTTTGTTTTGTCTTCAAGCAGCTTCTTTATATTCTAATACTATATTTGAATGTTAACACATTCTGTCTGCAAGTCTGTATCTACCAGAGTCTATCAGTGAATCGTGGGATAGCTTGGTTTGGTTCAAACATTGTTTGAACAAACTTATTTGTAGTGTGATACAATTGAGAGATGGCTAGCTATTTACTGTTTTAAATCAATATTATGGCGAGGCCGAGAAATAAATGCCCAGTTTATGTTTTAATTAAGTAAAATCATGTTCGACGGATTAAAAAATAAAATAAAAGTATATTTTCATTACAATATTAAGTGGGACATAAATGATACAGGTATGTATTGAGGTGGAATCCTGGGAACAAAATGTCAAGGACCGTGTTGTGTGAAAAGTGCATATCAGGAAGGGAATAAGAGTGAAGGAAGAAATGATTGCAGAAAGGATGAGAGCTGAGCATTTGAAAAAAAAAACGGATTAAACACAAATGTTGACAACAATGGTCCTGAAATCCCATGCTATCATTGTGGAAGACCTTTCTTGACACGGGCAGGTCTTGCTAGTCACACTTGCCGTCACCATGGGCTGTGAATCCCATGCCTCCTCATAGTGCAGTATAACACTATCGTCGGTAAAGATGGAAAGGTGCCAGTCATATTTCATGACGGTTCCATAGTATGACAGGAAAAGCACAGATTGATGAATATCACCTTTACAAGAATGCTGCTTTTCAGAGTTGACAGTCTTCTCACTAGTCTGTACCACTATATGTAATCTTTTCCTGTCTGTCTATATGAATTTCTGCTTTTTAAAAACAATACTTTCCCACTGTAAATTGAAATACTGAGGACACAAACAGTCTGTTCCCTGACATGTTTGAGTATATCTTGCAAGGAGCATATTACATTAATTACATCAGTATAAATAGTAAAGCATAGTAATTACTCTTTTGACTGTCCGTTATTACTTAAATTAATTATTATTATTAATTAAAGACTGATTTTGTGTTTTTCTCTTTCAATTTTCATTATACCTTAAAATGCAGTTTACTTGTTGATCTCAAGGCTTTTAGCTCAGTATACCTAACACATGCCCTGTATGCCTATTACGCTTAAAGGCATGGAAAAGGGTCTTTTATTTTCTTTTACTTTATACCTAACACAATTTTTACCTGCCGTATAAGTCGACACCTAGTTTTGGAAAAACTGTTTAGGCTTGAAAACTCTACTTATATGCTGCAGTTTATGGCATGTTATGTAATTACTGCAACATGGACCTGACAAGATACAGTGAAATATAGGTTAGTTGCTTATCCTTTACACGACATTGCAGAAACAACCCCAGCAGCCGCCCCTGGCTGTTGTGTGGTTTCTCTAGGCAAATTTACGTCCAGTAGTTTGTCATTGCTTTCTGGACGATCGGCCCCCTGATATCACTGTCGAAACTAACGCAAGGCGCATGGCCCGCAGCTGGGATCGAACCCGGCACCCCAGCATTACGAAGCGTTCGCATCGACTTAGCCACAGAGCCGACTGAAATATAGCAGGAGATAAATTGTGCAGTGTACTGTTTGTATCCTCTTTTTTGAATTACTACTTTTTGCTCCAGATGCCTCACTAGGCACTTTATCCTATTTGTTTATTTGTTCTTGCCTGTGTTTATGTAATACTATTATACTTATGTAAGAAGAGGGCAGTCAGTGCTCTTCGGTCATGTAATCAGAAGAGAGGCATCAGAAAACATTCTGATAAATGTAAAGATCAACGGTAGAAGAGGCAGAGGTAGACCAAGAGAAACGATGCTTGAAGTGATGGCAGTGTGGAATATCACCAGTAGTAATAGTAGTAATAATTTTTATCCCACAAGGACATCACACCAAGCGATAAACACCCGGTGACACAAAGTGCCACCATTCGGATGAGGATCACTCATGGAGAGGTCCCGTAAACCCCGTTCAGTCGTTAGGTATATTAGGACCCCTGGCTTCAAAATAACATTTTTTCTCACATGGAGACGGATGACAGGTTATATAGTAGTAGTACATTTTACCCCACTAGGACATCACATAAGTGATAAACACCTGATGAAACAAAGTGCCACCACGTGGATGAGGATCACTCGTGGAGAGGTGCCAGAAACTGCGTTCAGCCATTAGACCATATTTATGGTCGGGCTATATTGCGGCCCCTAGCAAGAGCCATAGTAGGGCTTCAAAATAACGAAAAATTGCATCCCACAAGGTGATGACAAGTGTGTATAATTGGATATATAGTAGTAGTAGTAGTAGTAGTAGATTTTTGCCCCACTAGGACATCACACAAGCGATAAATACCCGATGACATAAAGTGCCACCATGTGGATGAGGATCCCCGTGGAGAGGTCCCAGAACCGCGTTCAGCAATTAGACCATATGTATGGTCGGGCTATATTGCCGCCTCTAGCAAGAGCCAGGGTAAGGCTTCCAATAAAGAAAAATTGCATCTCACAAAGAAAAAGCTGGAAACATTGTTGGATATATATATCATCAGCAGGATTGATTCAGAATACCTGTGACCAAGATTTGTGGAGAGACATGAGCACCTATGCCGTCTCGGAGAGCAAATAATAATGATGATTACGGCGTAATATGGTTATTTGTGTGTGCTGGTTTTGGTTGATGTTTGCTCATGAAGGCTTGCTTTGCAGCATCTTCCATGGTTTTGTAATTGAAACAAATTTTCCATATTTGATGTTTATCATATTATGTGTCATTTCCCCTTGTAGTTTTGTCATATTATGTATTATTTCCTCTCGTGTATCCCGGGTGCTCATTTTGGGGGAAAACATTAGACCCACTGCCTACCTAACAAGCATGTCATCAAAGGAAACTAGTTAGGGATTTTTCCTGCAAAGTCTGAGTGCATTTACCTGAATGGCAAGGAACCAACAGTCTGCATACAAGTAAAACAGATCGGTAAAATGGATGTGCACACACAATTTAAGTTCTGGAAAAAGACTTAAGTCTAGAAATGGACGAACAGCCACAACTATCCGCTGGAGTTTACAGCTAGTGAACGCTAAAAAGAAAAAGACCATATTATGTATTACGTGTACTGGATAAATTCTGGCCAGAAAATATGCCACTAAGAGATTTTTTTTTTTAAATATATTATGAATGTATTGAAATTTTCTTCAAAGGTAACCAAGTTAAAATTAGTTGTATGTCCTATAGGACATCGCAAACCAATCCAGCATTGATTGGCTGTTTGTGGTTTTACTATGCAGTTTTACCTTCAGTAATTTGCCATTGGTTTCTTAACGATATGGTACTCGTACCACTGTCAAAATTAGCATAAAATAGTCTGCAACCAGATCGCCTGCCTATTTTTAAACTTCACTAGTACAGTTGCAGGTTTGACAGGTATAGATCATCATACCCGACCTTCATTTGCCGATGAATTTCTTAAGGTTTTCCCCCTTCACAGATTTAAAATTTAAATAACTGAAAATGGAATGCTGCTCCTCTTTGATGCATGTCAAAAGTGTAGCGGCCATCTTTAAACTGTAATTCCGTGTCTATCTACACTGAGAAGTCACGTGGTTGACATTCTTGACAACCTTAACAACAACACTGACAGGTTACAAGATAGTGGTATGGTTATTGTCATTACTTTTACACTTTTAATGTTTTCATTTGAAGCCCCCTCCCTTCCTATTGCAAATATAATCCATAATTTGTTGCTGTGATATTGATGAGGTATAACAGTCTGATCTGTTGTGAGGTAGCTGTTAGTTTGTCAGTTTGATATTTCCAAAATATCTATGCAAATGGCTGGTTTGTTGGGCAACATTGAGTTTTCTGGCAGATGTGACGAGCCTCGTAAATTTTGCATGTTATCTTGTCATACCTATGGAATTGTTGTATTATTAACAAATTATAATGTGATGTGATGTTTTTTCCTCATTCCAGATTTGATTCATTAAAAAAAAAAAACATGTATTTCTCTTGACCCGGTTATTTCACGCTTTGATCTGTTCTTGTGTGATTCACTTCTGCTGTGGTTACCATGTTGCCTGATTTTTTTCATTGATAGGTTGATTTAAAATAATGAGTACACACACAGGGTATCTTTACCAACAACAACAAAATCCCCTACAAAATCATGTATTTACTGTGTTTTGTGTTGCAGACTGGCGTGTGGCTAAACTATAAACATTTGATGTATTTCGCAGAAACAGTGCATTTATCAAGAGAAACATGTTTACAAGTTGACATTGAACAAAAGAAGTCTTTATTGTTAAACCTGCTTTCGTATACTGTTTTATTGATTTGTACTCTTCATTCCCAAGGAATTGATATTTATGTAAAAGAGAATACTAAATTATACTGAGTGCCAAATTTTTAAAGGCTTTTATTTATTGACTGTTATATATTATATATTTTCTCTACTAAAGCCACTGTCATATTTTGGTGGAATTTAACATAAAACAACATACCCCCCCCCCCCTCCCCCCCAGTAAATAGTAAAGTAAAGAAATTTTTTGTTTTGTGTAATGTTAGTGGTGCATCAGGCATATGATGCTGGACACACATTTTTGTAGACCATCTGCTAAAAGACAAATCATAAATGATATTCCCTGTGTGGGGCCCTATTATAGGGAAAACAAGAATAGACCCACGGCTTACCCAAAAGCATGTCGTAAGAGTCGACTAACTGGGAGCTTCCTTCGAAGTCGGAGTTAATCTGCCTGAGAGGCAAGGAACCAACAGTCTGCACACAAATGAGTCAGATCTATTAAACAGATGCACACGCAACACTCAGATTCTGAGCAGGACTGCAGTCCAGAAATGGATGAACAACCAGAACTTTTCACCAGAGTTTACAGCCGGTGAACGCGAAAAAGAAGATAAACGCAATCTTTTTTACCAAGACTGCGTTACCAATAGCACACCTGGACACTAACAACAGACCAAGAGTAGAAACTTACAGCGTGCAAAATTAGATGTTTGAGAAAAGCAGTTAACATATCAAGAAGAGAAAATAACAGAAATGATGATATCACTAAAACGGTGTAGGAGAAACCTGTAATTAGAAATATTGAAAAATCAAAAGACTAAAATGTTTTGGCCAATTGGTCAGAATGAATCCAGAATCATCGGTTGCAAGAGCATACAGCATGACAATGGAAACGTCTAAAGCAGAGGAAAGCCAAGAAGAAGAAAGATGGATTTGACAACTTGCTGAAACTCAGCAATATTACCATGCAGCATGCTAAAGAGCATGCACTATCCCATAACCAGTCATTAGACATACCTGCGACACCTAACAGCATCATGCAAAGAAAGATGACAGACAGACAGATAGATCTGGTATGTGGTCAACATCATATCGGAAACTTTCACTGTCCAGGACATTATCTGGTACCCATTTTTGGCTGGGTTGACCTGAGAGCAATGGCCAATTTTGAACAAAAGCTGCCTTGATACAGATTCATGTTCACCAGATGTAAACTCTGGTAGAAAATTCTAGTTGTTCACCCACTTCTGGACTTCAGTCTTGTTCAAGAACTTGAGTTTTACATGCACATCCATTTTACAGATCTGGCTTATTTGTATGCAGCCTGTTGGTTCCTTGCCTCTCAGCCAGAATTTACAGACTGTCAGACTAAAGAGAAGAGTGGCCTTTTATGAGATGCTGTTATAAGGGCAGTGAGTTTGTTGTTCTGTTCCCCCCCCCCCCCTTTTTTTGTGTGTGTGTGTGTGCTTCTCAGTCAAAAAAAAAAAAAAAAGATCATTAACTCTTTAAGGCCCAAACAACGGTGTGAGCGTAGTTTGAGAAGTTCCTGTCTGCCCAAACAACGGTGTCATCGTTAATTGTGTATCTCTTACATTTTGCTTCGCATGCGCATTCGTACTAGTTTCTAATGTTTGGAGGTACGAATAACCTATTCAGGGAAAGTCATTCTGCTGAAATCCTTTTAGTTTCACTTCTTGGACTAAACCACACGTGGATAATTTGAGAGAAAAAAACATCAAAATTTTTTTTACAGTTTATTTTCTAAATTCGTTTTTGAGTGCACTCAATACCAATGTTCTAACCACAAGAAAAGGTCGCAGAATGCGTCTTTCTGCTGCCAAAGCTCTGAAATTGTTTCAGTCAGATGTTTTTAATTGTGATAATGATAATAAACATTAAGATTTTTCGGAAAGTGATTCAGACAGTGAATTTTCACCAGTGAAGCTGAGCGATCAGCTGTTCGGAATCTAGCAATTCTGACGAGTTTATTACACAGACAATGTCCCATACTACCGTATTTATGGTGTAAGAGAAGGAAAGTGCTCTAAACAAAGAGATAGTACTATACTATGGCTAAGCTACATTGAAATCATCGCAGCTACAGTCTGTAAATAACTGTACAAAGTGAATAGTAAATAGTGTGTGTGTTATGGCTAATTTTTCTGCCATTTTTTCCTCTGAAATTTTTGCTTAGCACTCGGTGAGAACTAAGAGCCCCTGAGTGATAAACTAAACCAGAAAGTTATCATAACTTTAGAATATGTTAGGAAATTGAACAAACTTTGAATTTTTGTTCTCAAATTTGGATATTTACTATTCTTGTGGCTGCAAAACCATGGTAAGTGAAGAATTTTTTTGTGAAATGTTGTCCTTGTGAAATTAACACCTGCCGAATTCTTCTTTTCCACTAACTATAACAAAATTAAACAAACACTTATCATCAGATTCAGAATGTACACTCATTTCTCGTTTAAAAAATATATACTGTTATAGGGATTAGAAGTATATTACAGTCTCTACAGCCTTTCTTGTACACCCACCCCTCTGCCATTTTTGTAAAGGGAAACTAATGTGGGCCAAGTCTGTCAAAATTCATGGGCCTGAAAGAGTTAAAGTCTGAGGAGAATGGTGCTGCGAGGAGTTAACAGAGGATCTGGCCGATGCTCAACACTCAAGGGAAAGGTAATACGGATGTACAATCAGACAGTTACTGGTACCATCAGAACTGGAATTCTTTCCTTGCTGAAGATGGGGACAAAGCGCTTATGGGAAAGTCCTGAGTGCTATGATGTCAATTCTTAATTCAACATTCAGTTGTTTTTTTAAAAAGTGATAAGAGGCACAATTAAAATCACACATTTCACATTTAAACACAATTTTCAAGGCTCACATGTAAATGTTTAAAATAAAACAACTTTAATATGTAAACATTGCTCAACAAAAGCAAACAATAATTTATGGCAAACAAAAATCCTAGTGCAGTCATAGATTACTGCTGTTTGTGCTAGTAATAAAACAGAAATGTGTTATAGACTACTGCTGTTTGTGTCGGTAATAAAACAGAAATGGTCTTCAAAATGCTCATTTGTATGTCCTTGTCTTTTCACTAGCATTCTACATCCTGGACTATCTCATCCGTAATATTACACAAAGCACATGTATTTTTTGCTCCACTACTCTGATATGATGATGGGCATAGAAATATATTCCACCTTTAAGTAAATGCAACAGGAAAACGGGGCGTTACAATGCTTAAACAATCATGTGTTGTGAATAAACTGTCACAACTGTCTGTTGTCTGTCTTACCACCTTTTGAGGACGGAGTAGACAGGGGGGTCATGTGAGCCCGAGGATTTAAGGCAGCAAGGCTAGTGCTGTCGACAGGGACTGTGCAGGTAAGGATTACCCCCCCCCCCCCCCCCCCCCCCCCCCCCCCCCCCCCCCCCCCCCTCCCTCCCCAGCCCCCCCCCCCCCCCCCCCCCCCCGACAGAAATACTCTATCACCTTATCAGGGGTCGAACCCAGGTCTCCCACATGAGAGCCTGACATTGCAACATATCGGTTAAAAAAAAGGCCTCACTGTTTCCTTGCTTAAACGCAACACAAAGAAAAGAAAACAAACAACTTGAACTATAACATTTTACTTGACTGCACTATAATAACTACAACTTGAGAACTTAACAGCACAGTAACCATCAATGCTAATACTTTAGCTTTTAGGCTTCTTGCAGTTGTACATTGGAGGTGCTCTATTTAAGTAAATAACATCAGCCTTCCAAACCTGATCATTGTAAGAAAGAAAGAAAAAGAGCCAGGCATTTAAATGCATAAAGAAATTCAAGTTTATATATACTAGAGACAAAATTGCAGATATAGATAATTTATTTCAAACGAACAAAAGAAGAAGAAGAAGAATTCAATCAACATGTTCACAAAAACATCTGCCTTCCTAGTACAAAAGACTTCTTCATGTTATGGCCATATCATCCCAGTGTGGATTCCATGCCGACCTTGTGTGCATAGGGAATCCCCTGTGTCAATGTCTCAAATACTTGTTGTCATTCAGCCTAATTCTCCCTGTCTCACTCTCTTCAGAGATATATAAATCTACCTAAAAAAGCGGGCAGGTGGCAGGTAATGAGTGTATGTATATGTATATGTGGATGTGTGGTTTTTTTTTTAAGCCACTGCGCGTTTGAGTATACTTGCTGAATTTTAGTAATACAGTGCGATGGCATTTTGGTTACGAGACACCAGTAGCACACATATATCTTCTTGTAGGGAGTCGGCAGTCCAAAACCCAAGTTCAAGGTGTCTCCTTTGTGCCAAAGAACTGCATGGCTGTTGGGTGAACAGTCATTAATGAAGCCAGCCAGGCCGTTGTAGGGGCGACACTTGCTGGTGGATGTAATGTCCTAAGTCCCTCTCCAGCTAATAGTGAGGTTACTGCTGTGGTGACCGTTTATTAACCCTCACATAATGCTTCCGGTCAAAATGGACGCTAGGCACGGCCACTGTTTTGAGCCGTGGCAATTATTTTTTGCTTCTGCCAGGCGGTGGCCGTTGCAATTTTGCTCCATTTGTAGACTGGAAGGATATAGTTTTGTTGCCCAGCTTCTGAGTTAAGTGCATGGTGTGACACTGTGAGCTGCAGATTTCATTTGGAATGTTTTTCGACTGTGACCAATTTGGTGGTGTGAATTGTAGATTCAGAAAATGGCGCCATGCCAAAGTCGCAATATTGGTAGTGCCATTATGTGATTAAAGTTGATTGTGTGTGCAAGTGCTGAATTGTTGGTGACTTCTGCTAGTCACAAGTGCTACCATCCTAGATGAGCTGCATGTCTAATGTCAGACTGTTTGTGTTAGCACTTCGGATGGCTACCGTATGCTTTTAATGCGTGTGTTTGCTACTGCATATGCTGAGACAGCAGTCTGTCAATCTTTCCACAAGGGACTGTGATAAACATTCTGTGCATTTTTCGTTGGCACAGGAGCGGAGCAACAATGGGGTGACCCGTTTGCTATGAAGCTGAAACTAAGATTACTAAATTACCAGGACCCCCTTTTTCATTCATTCATTATCCTGTTGTGCCATTATATGTCACATAGGGCTCGCAGTCTATTCCTCCATTCCACACTATCTCGTGCAATGAGTTCAATGTAACGGATGGAATCTAGTCCAGCAGCTTTGGCCTTTCTCATCAACATTCATATTAGGGTTTTTTGGGGCGGCCTCGGCTCTTTAATCCTTTTACTTCCCATTTTAGTCCCTGTTTGGTGATTCTCTAAAGGTTTCTTATCAGGACGTGCCCAACGTAGCACAATCTTCTCTGTCTTATAACTGTGTTACTAGTGGTTGCCCAGGCATTGCTCTTATTACTTCACTCCTTTTGAATTCATCCCATAATTTTTTAAATCTCTATGAAATATAGGACCCCCTTTTAGCAAAGGAGATGTGCAAAAAATTATTGGAACCAGTATCCCAGGAAAACTCTGTTGGTAACTATAGTAATTTTCTATAAATTGTAATGTAACATTGTAAATACTTTTTTTTTAAACTTACTGCTCCCCAGGTGACAATGAAAGACAGAATGCTGGCACCAAGTGTCATATTTCGCTTGGCGTTCTGCTTGTTGTATGCCTCCTGCCAACAGCCTTCAGGGACCGGCAGGCAATCCATGTGGCTTTTATTCTCTAGACAGATTTCTCGCATTGATTTCCAATGATGTGGAACTCCATGACCACTACGGCTTATGGGCTGCATGACTGTGGTTATGAAATAACACCAATAAATAAGCATAATACACATTCTTGCAGTAGAACATAAAGCATAAGAGATCTATAAGGCAAACTAAAACTATAAATACCTATAGGTTCTATATAAACTCATTCAATTCAGACAAGGAAGGCTGCGTGGTCCCAAGGCATGGTGTCCGCCTCGTACTAGAGATTGCGGGTTCAATCCCCGGTAAGAGCTGGGATTTTTTCACGTGGACTTGGACCTCTAGCAATTCCCCCTGGTCTCTAGGTAGTGAGATCGGACGCCCGTGTGCATTGTTGCGCACATAAAAAATCCCTTGGCAGTTGAAAATCGAAAAGAGTAGCCTAACGATACTGCCCGGGCAAAATTTATAATTCAAAATCTACCCAAAGTATTTCAGAATCCTCCCTGGTACTAAAGAGCATGTGCACTGTGCTGAGCTTCTTTGGACTCAGACTTGAGTTAGAAAGAAAAAAACGGAGCACTTATGGGTTACTACTCGTGTGCCATGATGTTGATCCGTTGTTCAAAACCCCCAAAACCTCAATTCAGTCATCACAACACTTTAACACAAAGAATTCCCAGCACAATTTACTGCCAGTATCTCGATAGGTGTAGTTGCAGAATTAATGTCAACATATTATAAAGCATAAAATATTAACTTTTTGCAACTGATAGACACAAATCTCGTTATCTCTTGTTACACCATACATCTCGCCA
Organism: Candidula unifasciata; assembly: GCA_905116865.2. NCBI lineage: Eukaryota > Metazoa > Mollusca > Gastropoda > Stylommatophora > Geomitridae > Candidula > Candidula unifasciata. Next base: position 276,620 of record CAJHNH020000997.1, on the reverse strand, counting down.
TTTTTTGTATGTATGGAAAATATTAAAATGAAATAAAATATTATGAGTATAAGTTTAGAATGTTGAATTAAGAATTGACATTACAGCACTCGGGACACTCCCTTAAGTGCTTAGTCCCCATCGTCCACAACAAGCAAAGAGTTCCAATTCAGATGGCACCAGTATCTGTCTGATCTCACCCTTCCCCTGAGAGTGGATCGTCTGCCACATCCTCTGGTAACTCCTCACAGCACAATTCTCCTCAGACTGTAATGATCTATCTGTGCCTATGCACTGTTCACTTGCTCCCAAAAGACCCTCACAATATCTAGCTTATCATACATCAATTCACCACCCAGTGGTGCAAAGCCAGCCAGTCTATCACCGGGTACGCTGGTGTGTTGGGAAATGAACAGGCGGACAGACTGACAGGCTCTGCGCAACTTGGTAGAATACTGATACATGATAAGGCAGACGTGGTTAGTGCCTTGTGGGAGAGCGTGTACAGTTCGGAGGAGCAGATGGATCATCACAGTCTGGTGAGATTGATGCAGGGGGGGAGTGATGAGAGGTTCTGACAGATGCTCGAGAGTCAGAGGAAAGGCAAGACGGATGTTTAATCAGAATGCTACTGGCAACATTAGTATCAGAATTCTTCGCTGGCTGCTGAAGATGGGGACGGAGCGCTTATGGGAATTCCCCGAGTGCTGTGATGTGGGTTCTTGAATCAAATCAATCAATCAATCCCCAAAACACTGGCACTCCTGGAGAAAATATCCAAAGAGTACTGAAGTGATGTCTGCCACTCTGCAAAGAGCATACCTGTTTCCACCTTTCTCAACATGCTCTGTAAGCAGTTACAATGATGACATGTGTGTACAGCTAGTTCTCAAGTCAGCAGAAGGCTGCAGTGACTGCCTACAACTGCATTCTCAAACTAGATGTTGGTGAATCATATGCCAGATTTTATTGCACTAAGTAACGTCCATTCACTTTTGCTATAAACTCCCATGCACGTCTTCTGTCTCTCAACAATCAGCCATCTGTATAGGTGATAGATCATATCACCTGGGCGAGAATTGTCATAAATCATTTGTTAAACTGATTCTGCAGTGCCAAGTAGCCAGTTCCTACACTCACAGCCCAATGAGACTAGAACCCCACACATCGGCTCTTACAACCCTACTGTCCAGAGAGCATCCAACAGAAAACAGCCTACGTTTCTGGGTTGATGGCAGCACCCATCTCTGCTCACCAGTCAGTCACTTTCTCTACATTTGCCTGTAGCTGTCTGAAATTACAGAATCATGTGGTAGTCTGGGCTGCTATTTCATGGTTCTGAAGTCCATGTACCCAGGTGGAGGGCAGCAAAACATGAATGCAGGACAGCTGCTATACAGTTTACCAGCCAGGGAGACACCCTGCCTTGAGCGCAGACATCAATATGTCATAACTGACTCTACTGCCATAAAATAAATATAGAAGTACAATACCTTGGAATTCGAACACCTGAAAGTTTGGACAACTTAGAATCCAAATGACATTTTAACTAAATTTGGCCTTTTAAGCTGAATGACACCATGGAAATCAAACACCCGCCATCCATGTGATACCACAACACATCACAATCTATGCTTCAGTTTGTTTTCATATGCTGTGTCGAATGCGCCTGTCTCGGCTCGTCACCTTGGCACCGTGATGCAGTCTTAGTTGACAAGTGTCATAACTTATTCAATGATAACATTCTTGAACATTTTACAATCATTAAAATTAGTCACCAGCATCGCAGTACATTGGAACACTGGCTTTCAACAAAAACTAATGATCCTAAAATTCTCCACAAGTTGTGAAAGACTACAATATGAAACACCAGAAAAGATTCCTGATGTTATCATGGATGGTGACTCATCTAAATCCTCCTTCCTTCTCCTACTTCTATGTGCGTCATCACCACTTTTATAAGGTACAGTAGATACAATGTATTTTCTAAATACAGTGCAGATTTGATAAGGATAACTCACCAAGGACCCAAGAAATCTTAATCTTATCATAAATTCCTCTTATCCAGTCCAGATAATAGCACAAGCATATGATAATTGCCAGGAATAATCAAACTCTGTTCTTTACAACAGAAATTTGCCACATTCAAGATCTTTTTAAGCAACTGTATCTTTTTTATTTATTTATGTTTTTACTCAAATTGTTACTTTATTCACAGTGTACTTAAACTTATTTAGGAAAATAAATTGTTTAATTTTAGTTTGTTAGACTCCCCTTGTGGGTTCCAGGGTCCCACTGTGGGGAAACAAGAATAGACCCACAAAAAGTCAACTATTTGGGAGCTTTTTTCGAAGTTGGAGTACACCTGCCTCAAGCAATGAACCAACAGTCAGCATGCAAAAAGTTAGATCGGTGAAACATATGTGCACGCAACACTCAGTTTCTGGAACAGGTCTAGGGTACAGAATTGGATGAACAACCAGAACCTTCCGCCGGAGTTTAAAGACGGTGAACGCGAAGAAAATATTTGTTGGACACTCAGGTTAATTTTTTTTTAAAGTAGAAACTAAATTAATCTATTCCAGTTGACACTGGAACAGATTAATTTAGTTTCAAATTTTTTTTTTTTTCGATTGGAGAGACTGCTTAGAACTTGAAGGATCTGGAATTTGATCTCAGAACAGATTATGTTCGAATTGCGAGGTTTATTAGAAGTAACGGTAACGGCTGATTTTTTAAACTTTAATACAATCAAAAATAACATACAAAACTGGACTGAAATGAACTGCAATAAAAGACTGCACACATGATTAAAAACTTAAAACTTACGAGAGGTTGCACGTAAAACTGGCACAACTTTTGTTAACATGATTATTATTATTATTCTCAGCAAAGAGATGATTTAAATCTCGTTTCTTCGTTCTGTCAATCAGACTGTCCGTTACCGGCGCGACTCAACTGTCCTTATTTAACCCAACCTCTGAAAGCAAAACAAAAGTATCGCTATAAATATGTAAACAATATGATAGAAAGAGACGTCAATATTATTTACATCACACAATATGTATGTATGTCAAGGTTTACGTATGTACAAATTACACAAATATCAAATTTACCAATTGTCATTGTTTAACTGTACTCACTTTCACTGTTTCAACAACGAACTTTGCGTATATTGAATCACAGGCATTTTCTCGTCTGCTTCATGGAATTATATAAAAACTAGAAACCGGCAAACGCCATGGAACACAACAAATAAACCATTACTAACAAATGGATCGTTTTTCTTGGTGCGATGGGAGTCTTTACCCCGATGAAACTCTCGTTGAACAACAGACTGGGGTAGCAGTATATGATGGCCAGGATAAGGTATTTAACACTATATGTCAGTAATATTCCTTGATTCACATATGGATTAGTAATCCAATATTTACATATTAAATATACACATCGGTAGGCGGGCCAAACAATTTCTTGAGGCCTCAGAGATGTGGTTTTACAGAACTTAGAAGAATGCTTAGAATACCTTGGACAGCCAAAAAGAGCAACCAATAGGTTTTTAAAAAGGCCGGAGCCCGAAGATAACTTATCACAGACATCAGAAGGAGACAGTCATTGAGAAGAGGACAAATAGAACATGTTGTTACCACTGGAAAGATCGGCTCTCCTAGCAGATTTGGCCGGCAAGCTGGTCTGCTTCGGCCGGCTTAGTGGGAGTTATGTCCCTTCGCCAAACTCAAAACAAGTCGCGGAAAAAGTCACGAATCAAATGACATACTTACCTATCATCATCCGGGTGCGTGTAGGGTTGCGTAGGGTGTCTATCATCGTCCTACGGTTGCGTGTAGGGCTGCTTATTGCGTGTAGGTTGGTTGTTTGCGTAAGAAGAGGGGTAGGGTTAGGGGTATGGTTCGATTTGAAAATTTTCACGTAGGAGGTTGAAATAGTGGCCGACAATCTGACGTTTGTGGGAGTGGCGCCACTGAAACTCTGCCAAATATGACGCCGTAGTTACCTATACTCGCGCACAGTCGCATGCACGCGCAAACAGTCGACGGACGGTGGATGCTACTGACACAGACAATTCGCCAGCGACTGGGCACCAGCCACCTGCTATTGGCGTCATATGTGGCAGAGTTTCAGTGGCGCTACTCCCACAAGCATCAGATTGTCAGCCACTATTTCGACCTCCTACGTGAAAATCTTCACATCTAACCATACTCCTAACCCTAACCCTAAACCCTAACCCTAACGCTAAACCCTAACCCTACCCATCATCTTACGCAAACAACCAACCTACACGCAATAAGCAGCCCTACACGCAACCGTAGGACGACGATAGACACCCTACGCAACCCTACACGCAACCGTAGAATGATAGGTAACCCTAGACGCAACAGTACGCAACCCTACACGCACCCGGATGATGATAGGTAAGTATGTCATTTGATTCGTGACTTTTTCCGCTCATTGTTGTGAGTGCGGCCAATGGACATAACTCCCACTAAGCCGGCCGAAGCAGTCCAGCATGCCGGCCAAATTTGCTAGGAGAGCCGGATATTCAGTGCGGCATGGGTACAACAAACTGCTCCCATTGACTGGCAACATGCAATAGTTGTACCATTGTGGAAGAACAAGGGAAGCAAGCGAGAATGCAATCAGTATCAAGGCATCTCTTTTCTAAGTCATGTTGGGATAATGTATGCAAAGATATTAGAAAAGAGGCTGCGACCAGTGATAGATCCACAGTTGACAGAAGAACAGATGGGTTTCAGAAGAAACAGAAGCTGCACAGATGCAATCTTCACACTTAAACAGTTAATAGAAAAGAACATCGAATATAATCAGAACTTATAGCATTTGTAGACCAGGAGAAAGCTTTCAACAGGTGTCTGAGAAAGGCTGTAGGAGTGACCAAAAAAGATAAAATCAGGAATGAGGTCATACGAGATAAAGACGGCACAGAACCAATTTTAAATTAAATACAAAGACAGCAAATCAAATGTGGTTTGCCTACTTGGAGAGAATGCCTTCTGATGTTATACCATACAAGGCATATACCAAAAGAGGAGGACGTAGAGCAAGAGGGAGACCAAGAACAAAATGGAAAGATAACATCAGAGAAACTCTACAGCACCACGATGGGTCAAAGCAGTCAGAGCACGAAGCAGGACCTTATAACTCTCTTGACACCTGAAGTGATAAAAGAGGATATACAGAAAGAAGAAGAGTTGTGAAACAATTTGCATGATATTAACAGGTGGCTGCGAACTCCCCGAGCTGTATGGGGAATGTGAGATCCACATGTAACTGACTGCGAGTAAGAAGAGTCCCTTGGTAGTTTGAGTGAGTCAGTCAGGCTAACTGTGTGGATGTGTGTGGAAATTGTTTTTTGAGTCCAATGGATGCTTGGACTGTGTCTTAGCAATGTTATTTTCTGTCCGGATGACTGGTGAATTCAAGCATGATGTCGGAATTCTGTGGGATTTTTTAGAATGGATGGTTGTGTGGCCCATATGTGATGAGGGGCCGGCACATTCAAAATAAAGACTAATCACAACACTACACTTGATAGCAGTACCTGTTAGACACTGCTCGTTGGTTTACAATAATTCATGTACGTGGAGCCATTATTAGGACAGTGAGATTGTCTGCTGTACAGGCAGACTAGAGAGTGTAGGTGCACATACTAGAGAGAATTGATTCCAACCAATATGGCTCTGAGCTCTGCCTTCATTAGTGTACCTACCACCAAGACCAGGCTAATGGGTAGAGAACAAATAGAAGCAACCTGCTCTTACAGGTTGGGGGATGAAGCTTGGGGCCGACTCAGAGCTGTCTTAATATCATTCTGGGCCCTGAGCAAACCTACTGTCATCGGGCCCTGGGCAAGTGCCCGGCGGGCCCATGGATTAGGGCGGCCCTGCCGACACTCCCATCTTTGTGAAACCTTTTTTTATCACAAATCAGATATCCAAGACTCAGTTTCGGATACATTTGAATGAATTGTGGAGAAATAAAATCCATGCAGACCTACAAACACTTGTAGTCACCAACTGGAAAGAGTAGGCCAATCAGGAAGATGAATGGAGGAAGGTGATATATACACCAGTGAACCTCAAGGGCTCAGAATACTGAAAAAGAAGAGATACAACTCTGCACTTGACCCGGCCTCATAAAAGTAAGTACCAATTTCCAGAATGCTCTAAGGACTGTGGGCAAGGGGAAGAATAACGTTGAATGTAACTAGCAGTCCTACCTCATACATCCTGGCCTGGAATATGAAAAGATGTAACATTTTATCTTAGTGGCAGTGTTTGCTGTGGGACTATCGTTTTTGCTTTACACATTGGTATATTTGATTGTTTTATTAAATATTTCAGACTGCTTTTAGTAATGGCATTCTCATGCTTACAACTCACCGGCTACTTTGGAGAGACCAAAGGAATCGGGTAAATATTTCAAAAGTTTTAGTATATAAAACAATAAATAAAATAAATCTTTTGCATTCACCTGGAGACCTAAATTGTTGTGCCTTTTTTACAACTTGGTTGGAATATTTGCGTCTTTTGACCAACAGTCAACTTCTCCAGGCATTTGTTGCCCTGGTTAGCCTTTCCGCTTTATAATTTATTTTATTTGTCATCTTTCATGAAGAGTAGCCTGGCTCGCTAGCATAGTCGGTTAAACCTGACTTCACGGCGACCGGGTGACGGACTCCTTGTGGTCAGGTTCACGCCCGGGGTTTGGCAGAAAAGTCACATTTCTCCTAGATTTACGGTATCTATCATGGAATCAAGGTCGAAGAGTTGCGATATCCATAGTACCAAACCAAAGGGTTGACAGGTCATGGTTGCTGGATATTTAAAAAAAAAAGGTTGAATTCATTCAAGAAACGTTAATAAATAAGGCATTTAACGTTTACTGATCTATTATGGATATTCTGTTAACATTTTCCTAATTAGAACTCTATTAAAGTTAAACCAGTATGTCTACATACTCTACATTTTTTTTTTCATATACTGTGATTTGTTTTAGGGTTTTTGAGCAAAAATTTCATTGCTTGCAAGTAATTATTACTATAGCAGTAGAGGTTGCCTAGAACACTGCTTATAGAGACCCTTCTCTTCTACAAGAACACAGGCCTAATCTGTGACTCTGATGATCATATAAGACTATGACTACATTTCAGTAGGGCAAAAGATAATAGTGTAAACATAATGAACACAGCTTGTTATACATTTAACCCCTTTTACCCCCAAGAAGCCTGTATCTAATCACATCCAGTTGGACCGATCCATAAATGCCAATATGTGGCTTTGTCTGCAGTGACCTGTCGATAAGTGTGGTTAAAGTCCACTGGTCCAGTGTGTACCTGCTTGATGTTTAATAGACCAGGATCGAAATATAGCAACTAAAAATTCTGTATAACCCCAGTCCATCATAACCATTGTCCCATAACACTGCATGTCGTTTGATTAACATTGACTGTTCACTGTCTGCTCCCTTCACCTTGCATTGGACCCTGCCAGAGTTGAAACACTGCACAAGATGCACCATGTTGACTAATAGATCGGATGATCCAAGTGGCTTTTGAAAGTCAAGTCGGGTCAGATTTTCCTATAAGCCTCAGTGATAGAGTCTTCAAATGAGTCACTTTTTTTGTTTTTTAATCACCCTAAGAAATGTTTATTGATTACCCCTTTAATATCTTTTTCCCTCTCTCTCTCTCTCTCTCTCTCTCTCTCTCTCTCTCTCTCTCTCTCTCTCTCTCTCTCTCTCTCTCTCTCTCTCTCTCTCTCTCTCTCTCTCTCTCTCTTTCTCTCTCTCTATATATATACACATATATATATATATATATATATATATGTGTGTGTGTGTGTGCGTGTGTGTGCGTGTATGCATGCGTGTGTGGGGTGGTTTATAAATCTGATTGCCTTCTTCTTTATTTCCTCTTTTGCCACTTCAAGTGTCGAGGGAGATATAATGTCCTGTTTCTTGCTTTTCTGACTTTTCGTGGTGCTGTAGAGTTTCTCTGATGTTAACTTTCCATCTTGTTCTTGGTCTACCTCTTGCTCTACATCCCTCTCCTCTTTTGGTAAATGCCTTGTATGGTATAGCATCAAAAGGCTTTATCTCCAGGTGGGCAAACCATTTGATTTGTTGTCTTTGTATGTAATTTAAAATTGGTTCTGTACTGACTTTATCTCGTATGACCTCATTCCTGACTAAATCTCCTCTGGTCACTTCTACAGCCTTTCCCAGACACCTCATTTCCATGGTAACTAATTTTCTTGTATGTTTTGTTGTGAGTGACCATATCTTGCACTGGTAACATAGGGTGGGAATGAATATGCTTTATATGAGATGTCTCTTTGTGCTGACTGAGATTGCCTTATGCTGTAAAGAGGGTGGGAAAGGAGGGGGGGGGGAGGAGACTAGCTGTCCCAATATTTGGGAATGTGAATGTAGATTTTTTTTAAAAATTTTAGTATTATTTTTAATAACCTGTGTAATAAGTTAAAAAAAAAATTTTTTTATATAAATATCTGGAAATTGCTACTAGTTCATGACACTTTCTTTTTTTTTTCTCTCTTTTTTTTATTTTTAGCATTTGCAGGAGTAAAAGGGTTAATATCATTTTTATTTATCTCATTACAGAATTGTGTGATCAGTCTTCCTCTGGCAAGCATCTCCAACCTTGAAGAACAGCCATCTAGTTTCACTAAAAGGTATGACGTGATCTTCATAGCTAACACACATACTGTATAAAATAGCAGTTGTTTTGCAATTGCCATGCAGAAGTCATAGAACAATGTAGTAAATACTGCCACATGGTGTAAAGTGGGTTACACCTAGGTGTATCACTCTTCCCAGGCCATAATAATCTAGTTTCTCTCTGACTTCGTTACTTTTTCCCAAAGGGCCTTGACCACATCTGCCAAGTCATATATCAGTTCACCACCCAATGGTGCAGATCCAGCCAGTCTATCTGACTGTTAATTCCCCACCCATGCCAACATGGCGTGGAGAAAATATTCAAAGTATACTCACTACCCATGACCTCCCAAGAGAAGCTTGCCACTCTGCTCGAAGCATCCCTGTCTTTACCTTTCTCAGCATGCTTTCAGAGTCTGTTACAATTACAACATGTTTATGCACTTGTTCTCTAGCCACCGGAAAGCCGCAGTGACCACCTTCACCTCCATTCTCATGCTAGATGTTGAATCATTTCCTAGGTCACTGTTTCTGTGAGTTAATATGTTCTTTTACCTTCCTTGTTGCCTTAAAATAACAATGCAGCCTCAGTATTGAACCCTTTCCTTCTGGAACCAATAAGGTTCTATTCATATTTTTCTTGAGAAAAAACATCTAATCAGCCATTCCTGAAACCATGCGCCTCACGCTATAAAAACTGAGGTCGAAGAGAAAATTTCTGTCAGTGCATATTCCTGCCCAAATGTGAAGTGTCTTTTAGTGATTTTATTTGCTGATGCTCCAGCTGACACTTCAGGCTTGTAGGATGAGCTGGTGGAGGAATTGAGTTATGCTGCAGTGAAGTTCTTGCTTCCTAACACAACTCTTCTATTCAAGCTTATTGATCAGCAGGTCATTATGAGCTTTTAGAAACTACACCAAAACACTTTCAAAGGTGTTTTGACACAACATCTGACGCATAGTTAATACTTGGTGGAGAATTCTGGAAATGTCCTCCATTGTTAAAGCATCATTGACAAAGCTTGAGTACAGGTGACTTACAGGACCACAAACTTAGCCTGGAAAATCTTGAATTAAGAATCGACATCACAGCATTTGGGACACCCCCATAAGCTCTCTGTCCCCATCTTCAGCAGCAAGCGAAGAGCTCCAATTTTGATGGTACCAGTAATTGTCTGATTGTATATCTGTCTTGCCTGTCCCCTGAGTGTCAAGCATCGGCCAGATCCCCTTGTAACTCCTTGCAGTCGATTCTCCTCAGACTGTAAAGATCTATCTGTTTCTCGGCACTGTTCACTCACTCCTAAAGGGCCTTCACAGCATCCAGCTTGTCATACATCAGTTCACCAGCAAGTGGTCCAGAACCAGCCAGTCTATCTGCATGCTCATTTCCCAACACACCGGTATAACCTGGAGAAAATATCCAAAGGATGGCCTGGAAAAAAACATGATTGCCCGGCTGTGTAGCAGACAAAGACATGAAAGGGTTTGGAGCAGAGTCTGTTACTATTATAATTTATGTCTCTGGGCAGTAACATGGGATGAAAATTTGACAGTGCTGATAGGGAGACGTTAGTGGAGGACCACAAGAAGGAGTTTACCAAAGAAGAACTGGAACTGAAGGAGCAGAAAAACATTACTCATCAGTTTTTATTTATGACATCGACCCACCTTTGTGCAGGTAAAAAGAGGTTACAAAAGTAAAGTAAAGGACCGTTTCCATGCCTCCAGGCCTACTTGGCATATCTGGCCTGAACTATCGCCGGCTGCCTTTACTTCCCCGGGCTTGTACTTCGTACCCACTCAAGCTGGGTGTCAAGGTCATTTTTTGTAAAAATCAATCCGGCTTCCTCAGGGTCCGAGACCATGACCTTCTGATCCGTAGGAAGCATCTAGCCGCTACACCACAGCCACTTCCAGCAAATGCATACTACCCCTCTTAAATTGAAATTCTTAGCCACCATTTGGATGATGTAATCTTTTGTTTAATCATTGCAACAATATTTTCTCCTTGTTGCCATTTGAATTGTAGATTCTATGAGTGCAGGTAGATGCTTTATAATGATATGAACAGAACACATTTTTTTTTGTTATTGTCCTATTTATAATCATAAAGACGACCCATTATTTTAATTTTGTTTTGGTTATGAAATTATTGACTAGGACTGGTAATTAACCCCACCTTCCCCATCTCGGTTCCATAGCCCTATTTCGAGAGAAAAAAAGTAGATCAACATCAACAGACACCCCCCCCCCCTCCACACACACACACACACGCACGCACGCACTCCCCCCACCCACACACACACACACAGAGAGAGAGAGAGAGAGAGCATGTTCCCGAAGATGACTAATTAGGGGTGTTTTCTTAGAAGTCGGAGTACATCTGCTGAGGAGCCAACATGTGGATACAGATAAGCCAGATCTGTAAAACAGAAGTGCAAGCAAAACTCAAGTTCAAAAAAAAAGACCAGAGTCTAGAAGTAGATGAACAGCCAGAACTTTCTGCAGGTGTCTACAGCTGGTGAACAGTAAGATATAGTGGATCTAATTAGGTTAGATTTAGACGACGGATCAGCATCATGGCAAAAGGGTAGTAACCCATAAGTGATCTGTTCTACTTCTGACTCAAGCCTGAGTCCAAAGAATCTCAGTACAGTGCACGAACTCCGTAGCACCGACGAGGATCCTGAAATACTTTGGGTCGATTTTTAACTCCAAATTTTACTTGGGCAGCGCTGTTAGGCTACTCTATTCCGATTTCCAGCTGCTAAGGAATTTTTTACATGTGCAACAATACACAGTGGTGTCTGATCTTACTACCCAGAGACCAGGGAAAATTACTAGAAATCCATGTGAAAAAATCCCAGCTTTTACCGGGGCGTGTACCCAGGACCTCCAGCATTCGAGGCGGATGCCATGCCATGAGACCACCTAGCCACCCCCCACCCCCATCCCCGGTGGATCTTACTACAAATCAGCTGCAGAGGCAGCGGCTGCTATTGTTCCTGCTGGACTTTAAAAACTGTCTATCGGTTAATCAGTGGCCATTCTCCACATTTAAAATATTGACTGCAGTGGACCACTAATGTTCAGTGCCTCTCACCTTGACTGAATACTCTCCTAGGCTTCTGTTTGTCCATCTCTTGATGTTATCTTGCCAGTTGTATTACTGTCCACCTATTGCCTACCTGCTTTTAGTTTGTTCATGTGTGCAAATCAGATGCATGATTTTATGTTGCAGTGCAAAAATTATTGTCCATCTACTACCAGCCATTCCTGGGAGACCACCAGGTCCAGTGACTCATAGCTCTCACAGCTACATTCGACTCTCATTTCGGGAGTTGGGGCAAGAACAGGTAGGAGTAGTGTTATATTGTTATCTTTTACAGGGTGAAATTTTCCTATGGTGATATATTCTATGTATAATAAGTACAATAAAACATCGTTAACAGGAATTTTTAGGGACTGAAAACTCGAGTTTATTTTTTTTATTTTGTTATTTATGCTAACCGGGTACTAATAACAATAACACCTGCTTGTTGGGAAGAAATTTGTTTTTTGTGTTAACCAAATGTTCTTCTTGAGCAAGTTCATGTTAACATGGTTTTACTGTGTGTGTGAATGTATATGTATGTATATAAATAAGTAAAAATTATAGTAAAGGACTATTTTCCATGCCTTCAGCTGTATTGGGCATATTGGGCTAGACTTTTTTAGCTTTTTATAGACCATTTGGCACTCTGTGGTTGATGTCGTCTGCATCACGTCTGCCACCTTTGCTTCTCGTGATTTTTACCTGGTAGCCATTTAAGGCTGGGTCGACCTTTGAACCAAAGTCACTTTTGAAAAAGGTATGGCTCTGTTTGGATTTGAACACACAACCTTCAGATCCGCCGGCTAGTGTCTAGTTGCTACAGGATGGCAGCTTCAATATGTATAGATTTAAATATATATTTTTTTATTTATCGATCAGCATGTACTTTACAGACTGTCGCTCCTTTCATGACACGCCTAAAAGTCTCTCTTTCTCTAGCCAAATTTCCAGCCCTGTGTGCTTTCATAGGACTTGACTTTCAAAAGCCACTTGGATCATCCGATCTATTAGTCAACATGATGCATCGGTGTGTTTTTGTCCTAAATGAAATTGTTGGTCACCTCTCCAGTTTGCCTGAAATTATTGTTTTTAATATAATGTTGTCCCTATTGTGGGGGAAAACAAGAATAGACCCACTGCCTTCCCAGCAAACATGTCATAGGGGTCAACTAACTTGTGACTTCCTTCGAAGTTGGAGTGCATCTGCCTGAGCAGAAAGAAACAACTAACTGCACATAACTAAGCCAGTAAAACGAAGGTGCACTCTAAACTCAGGCCCTGACACAAAGCCAACGTCCAAATGGACGAACAACCAGAACTTCCTCCTAAGCTTACAGCCGGCAAACAGAGAAGAAGAAATAATGTTGATCTAACTGAAGTGGTGCAATAAGAGGAATAAAAGTCCACAACATATGAACAACAAAAGTGTATATTCAGATTATTAACAATTAACCCACCTCATTTGATTCAAATTTTTAGTGTTTATAATGTATTCATTAGCTATTTGATTTTACAATTGCTTTGTTTCTTGACTTTTTCAGTTTCTTCGTGCATTGAAGGAGGAGCTGAAGAAAAAGAAGTGGGAAGAATATGTTCCACCAATACCTTCATCTAGTGTTACATCCAACCCTTCTGGTCTTGTAAGTATAACTTCACTTTGAAAAGTAAATTCTGAGATCTGTTTTAATTCTTTCAGTCACAGAAATTATTGTCAAATACACAAGAGAAAGCATGATGACAAATTACAAAATGATAGGAGTAGCTCTTGACAGAGTAAAGTGTCTATACACTTGGTTTTAAGCAAATAAATTATAAGGTTTTTAGGTTACTCTGACTGAATTTAATTACGTTTACAGATGAAATGTTGATTAGTGTAGATATATAATAGTTAGAAACAAACAGGCAGAGGAATTGGCTGGTTAGGAATTGACGCATGACAAGGTGGATGTGATCAAGATCCTTGGGGAACAAGTGACCAATGCAGAAGATGGAATAGAACATCATGGTCCAGAGAGAATGGTTCAGTGGGGAATGACCATGACCAGGTGATCTAGCAGATACTCAACAGTCAGAGGAGAGGCAAGATTAAATTGTGGTTTCACCCTGGATAGTTAATGAAAACGTAATTTTCCCCGTTGTCTCCACCGCCACTTTATGTTTATTCATTGCCCTAAGGCTTAACCCGACCCAAATCAGATTTCTACAAGCATAATTAACTCTGGACTAGCTGCTAAAGATGGAAATAGAGTGCTTGTATGAATGTTTTGAGGCTGTGATGTTGGTTCTTAATTAAATTCCACTGGTCATTTACACACAGGTGTTTTTTTTATGTTCGCCCAGGACTGCTATCTGTAGGATTAACATCTCATGGATGAAAATCAACCAGAAGCAGAACCTAGAAACCAGGTTCAGCCATTTAGCTCAGTTATATTGGGATATTGGGGCACCCTACATTTACAAAATTACCCTCCGGTAGGTGGGGATCAGCAGCATCAAGATGCTTGCCTTTTTATCTGAAGGTTGTGGGTTTGTGTCCTGATGGAGCGGGATTTTTGTTTCTTTTTCAAGGCCCATGGTTGAGCCTTCCCTGATGATGGTTTTATATAATCTCTCTTGGTCTTCCCTTTTTTCTTTTCCTTTCCGGTGTTCATATGAGGGCTTGATGGGGACGTCTTGTCTTATCCATTCTGTGTGCATGGCCGATGTAGTTCCAGTGGCGCTTTTTAAAATAAAATTGGATACATCATCTTGCTTGGTCTCAGTGGAGATTTAGTATGCTTTAAAGAGATTTGTTCTCAAAACTGTCTACTTTTTTATCTAGAGCTACCATTGCTTTCCAACCCTCGCAATTCATAAGTCAGCATTGGAATCACACAAAATTTGAAGATCTTAAGTTTTGCATGATTGCTGAGTGTCTTTGACTTCCAATCATTGCTATCACATTATTCAGTCTGCAAAATTGATGTGCAGTTTATGAACATATACCTCAACTATGATATAAAGATGTGTGTGCAAGCGGGGCTTGATTGATACAGGCATTAAGCTGAATTCATGGGAATAAAATGCCATGGACCATCTTGCATGGAAGGGGCACATCAGGAAGGAAATGAAAATGAAAGAAGTTTTTGCAGAAAGAATGAAAGCTGAGTGTGTGGGAAGAAACAGACTACTTACCAATGATGGCAGCAGTGGTTCTGAAATCCCATGCTATAATTTGGAAAAACTGTGGGCGGGGCTTGCTTGTCTCGCTCGCTAGTGCCATGGGCTGTGAGTCCCATGCCTCCTTATCTCGTACAGTATAATAGTATCATCTGGAATGAGGGAAAGGTGCCAACAATATACCTCTAAATCATGATTTGTTAAGAAAACAGTGACAAACTACTGAATGTAAAAATTTGCCTAGAAAAATCACGACAGCCAAAAAATGCTGGGGTTGGTTCTGCAACGTCCTCTAAAACATATGCAACTAACTTAAAGTCACTGTAATAGCAACCATATCATCGCTCACATACTGAAAATATGGCCCTCACAGGATATTCTAAATATCCTTTAATAGCATGCCTTTTATTTTCCTGACCTTTAAACCTAGTGGAGTACAGGCTCTCAGCCAACTATGGCAAGTCATCCTTTCTTGTTCTGTCACATGTATCTGACCCTGTGGTCCTCCCCAACTTTCTCACCTCCCTCTTTAATCATTCCTTTGTTTGACTTGTTCATAGTTGATTAGTTTCTGTGGCTGCAGTGTGTTAAGGGAAGATGTAGTTAACCCCAACCCTAGCTGCCTCTGAGGGCATGCCTGGTAGGGTGCAGTGTTACTACTCTTTCCCAAAAGTTCCAGTAACACACTAGTGACATGTAATCATTTACATTTTGTCCCTGTGTGGGTTCTGGGTCCCCAGCCACAACCCCTCACCCCCCCCCCCCTACCCCTAAACAAGCATGTTGTAAAAGTTGACTAATTATGGTTGATTCCTTCAGTCAGAGTACATCTGCCTGAGAGTACCCAGAGGAACCAACATTGCATTCAAAAAAGCCAAATCTGTAGAACAGATGAGCACATAAAACTCATTTTCTTGAACAAGACCGAAATCCAGAGGTGGATGAAAGACCAGAACTTTCCCCCATAGTTTACAGCCTGTGAGTGCGAAGAAGAAGATTTACATTTTAAATTAATAACTGCAACTTTGGCAGAGTACAAGACCATTTTTTATGCTTTCAGTATATCGATTTAGCCTCATATCTTTATAGGCTGGCATCAAAGGCAATGAAAGCAATGATGCTTTAGCCAAGGAAGGAAGCAGCAAACCATAATTCTACCAGCCACTATCTTTTCCAGAAGTCAAAATCCTCATTAAGAGAAAATCAGAAGCAAGTTGGAAAACTAAACAGGTTGTAACCATGAAATAGATTTCTTCAAAGACCTCAACAGAACAGGCCAAGTCACAGTTTTTTACTTACGCACTGGACACTGCAGACTCAACAGACATTGCGTATTCAGAAATTATGTGTGAGCCAAACAGCTCTCTGCCAGTGTCTTCATGCTGAACAGACTCCAGAACATGTCTTACAAGACTGTCCTCTCTTGGCAGAGCTGTGAAGCAACATGTGGCCACACCCAGTAAACCTGACAGTTAGGCTTGGGGAAACCAAAGAGACCATCTAGAGATTACATTCTGGTTTATGGGCCATAGTGAATTGAGGAACTGGCCAGAGATCACTGAAGAAAAATAAACCTTTATAGACCATTCAGCACTCAGTGAGTAATGTTGTCAACATGTGCTAGCTGCCTTTACTTCCCATGAAATTTTCCTAGTACCAGGCTTGGTGAACCTGGGATTTAATTTTAAAAACTGTCTTATTTGTGAGTTTGAAGGTGTGACAGCCAGCCTGAGAGGCAAGTATGCTAGAAACTGCTCTACGGCATCTCCTGATCCACCACTGTTAACTTCAAAAATCATATACAGAAAATTATTTATATGTTTTAAATATTTCACAGCTACCACGACAGCGACCCGGAATTGTTGGTATTGAGAGGTCAATACAGCAGAGAAATAAAGAGACAAACAAAAATGTTTCACAGGCATTTCATGATCTTAAGAATTTAATGGACAAGGTAAATAAAGCTCTGGTATTTCTCCCCAATTTTTTTCCTGTTTAAATAGACCGTGCTAATTTTCTATTAACTCTTATAGTGTAAATGGAACTGGGGTAGCACACTGGCTTGATTATCGTGCTGAAGATCTTAGGTTCAAATCCACCCCTGATGATTTGAAAAACAATTGGTGTTGGCCGCCTGGTCAACCCAGCCTTATGAAATCAATATGAGAAATTGATTAGGGGAGATATTCAGGTGTGTGAGGTAATGAGCAGGCTTATAGATTAGCTGCTGCTGCTCCTCGGGCAGGGAGCTACTGTATGATAAAGCAGATGTGGTGAAAGCTCTATGGGATCAAATGGACAGTGCAAAATAACAGACAGGGAATCCATACAATGAAAGACTAGTTGATTGGGGAGGGGGGGGGGAGAGGGCCTGGGAGATATTCAAGGTCAAAAGGGAAACAGAGGCAAACTTTCATTCAGGTTGCAGCTGGTACTGTTAGGATTTCAGCTCTTCCTTGGTTACTGAAAAAGGGGGCAGAACACGTGTGGGAATGTCCTGAGTGTGGTGATGTCAGTTCTTGATTTATTTTCATTCAGGGGTGGCCAGCATGATGTTGACCACAACTTTTGCCGAGGGTCGACTGGTTTATACAAATGTGAGTCTCATTTCATATGGGTGATGTGCCACTGGCTTGGAGAGTTGATTTTTGAGTTTAGGATTGACATCAAAGCGCTCAAGACATTCTCATAAACAGATGTGATCAAGGCCCTTTGGGAACAAGCAACAGAATCAGTAGAGAAACAAGATTATTTTGGCCTGGAGAGAATGAGGCACCTGGGTGTAACTAGAGGGTCTGGCCGGCTCACTACACTCAGAGGAAAGGCAAGACAGATATATAACCAGATTGTGACCGGTATTGGAACTCTGCACTGGCTGCTGAAGATGAGGACAGAGCACGCATGATAATCCCCTGAGTGCTGTGATGTTGATTCTTGACTCAACTCAACTCAGCTCATAAGCAGAGATCCAGTTCCAATGGCACGAGTATCAGCCACACTAGTAGTACTGACCTGGAAAGGTGTCCTTACTTTACTTTACTTTACTTCAGAGTAGATACCAGTTGGATCGTGATTGTAACTGACTCAGAAAACATGCTGAGGAAGGTCAGGACAGGTATGCTTCGTGCAGTGTGGCATGCTTCACTGCGGAGGACACGGGTGAGGAGTATTGTCTGGATTTTTTTCACCAGGAGACGCTGGTGTGTTGAGAAATGAATAGGCAGACAGACTGGCTGGCTCTGCACAACTTGGTGGAATACTGATGCATGATGAGGCAAACATGGTTAGTGCCTTGTGGGAGAGCAGGTACAGTCTGGAGGAGCAGATTGGTCACCACAGTCTGGTGAGATTGATGCAAGGAGGAGTGATGAGAGGTTCTGGCAGATGCTCAAGGCTCAGAGGAAAGGCAAGACGGACGTTTAATCAGAATGCTGCTGGCACCATTAGTATCGGAACTCTTCACTGTCTGCTGAAGATGAGAACAGAGCACTTATGGGAATCCCCCGAGTGCTGTGATGCTGGTTCTTGAATTGAATCAACTCAACTCAACTCAGATACCAATTGGTGTGAGGAAGGGAAGGAGAATAATCACTATGAACAGTGATGAAAGGATGACTTTCAGTGAGGCAAAGCCCACAGTGGGAGTTGATGTTGCTGCATCGGATCTCAATAATCTCAGCGTGTTTACACAAGCTTAATTCCAGACTGTGTTTTTAAAAATTGCCAGGCAGTTATTGATGAGGCTCTACTCTTAACCTAGCTACATGACTTAGGGAAAACTTCTGGCAAAGCATGTCTATGCCATTTTTAATGTTATAACTTGCTTCATAGGAGAACAGTCGGCAGAGGATGACTGCTATACTTGAGGATTGAGCATACGTGGGAATGCAGAAAGTTTAGCGGCACAGAAATGGAGCATCTATGGGGTGACTTAATTGCAGTAAAGTTGAAATGTCGACTAAGACTAAGCTCAGAGTGCAGTAATGTTGATCGTCATAACATAACATATCTTTGTCAAGCTGGCATTTTAAATTTTCTTCTGTTGATAATTATTTCTTTAGGTTAACCTAGTTCATTGACAGTGTATGTTTATTTATTTCAGGCTAAGGACATGGTAGCTTTGAGTAAGACAATTGCAAATAAGATTAAAGACAAGCAAGGGGAAATGACTGAAGATGAGGTAAAAATCTTGTTCTAAACCAGTGGTCGGCAAACTTCATTATTCAGAAGAGCTAAAAATCAGCAGTAAGATGATTTTTTGAGAGCCATATTTCTTTTCAAGAACCTGTCAAGAACCATGTTTTTCGGAGTCGGTTGAAACTAGCTACTAAACATTAAATACAACCAGATAAAAAAAATAATAATCTTTTTTATTGACAAAAAAATACTAAACAAGCATTAAACATTAAATTCAACCAGATGTAATAATAATAATCTTATTGACACAAAATACAAAACATGTATTGAAAGTGAACTATGACCCTGCATTTCCTTGGAAACTTTTGATATGTCTGGTTTGTAAGTCATTGTTTTTAATTTGAAGAAGGATTCTAGATTCTCAGTAAGTTGATTTCTCAATTTATTGTTGATGAGGTTCATTCTTGAAAATGATTGTTTGCATGAATACGTAGAGCCAAAGAGTGAAAGAGTAGCAAATGCTAGTTTTCAACTGATCACAAGAGTCAGGAATACTCTTCCAAGTGTTGAAAATTATTATGTCTTTCTTCTCCAGATCTTTCAAATCAGACCACTTTTGCTGTAAACTGAGATCACCTTTGTTTTTTCTCTAATGTTTTCTAGATCAGCATTAAGGTGTTCAAATTTCTAACTCCATAATTTGTATTTTTTTTTACTCCAGCAATTTCATTTCAAAAGGGCCAATGTCAAAAGTAAAGGGAGAGAAATTCAATTCTGTTATGTCAGCAATGAGTGTTTTTTTTAACACTGGCAAATTTAAAATTGTTGTTTTGAAATAGCAAATGCCAATTACCTAGCTATTTTCTTGGTGATGTTTCATCAGGCTTGGAAATTGAATTAATGTTTCTCTTTCAAATACTTAAGCAATAGGGGACAATTTGTTTTCTGAGTGAAATGATTTCTTCCAACATCGAAACAGTTGTGTTTCCTTTCCTCTGTAGTTTAAGATTATTTAGATGAGACGTAACATCTACCATCAAATAAAAGTTTGGATCCACTGATCATCCGTTAGTTCAGGATAGTCAACATCTTTCTCAAGAAGAAATGCTTTAATTTCTCATAATCTTCTTTCTTTTTTGTGTTCACCAGCTGTAAACTCTAGTGGGAAGTTCTGGTTGTTCGTCCACTTGTGCACTGCAGTCCTGTTCCAGAACCTGATTGATTTGTGTGCATCCATTTGACAGATTTGACTTATTTGTGTGCGGGCTGTTGGTTCCTTGCCTCTCAGGCAGATGCACTCCGATTTCGTCAGAAGCTCTTAATTATTCAACTTTAGGCCATACTTTTGGATAGGCAGTGGGTCTATTCTTGTTTTCCCTATAACACAGGGAATTTCTCATAATAAGGAAGCGAATCGTTTTTAAAAGTTTCATCTTGCAACTATTATGAAGCAGAAGATCAGCGTATTCATCTAACAATTCTTTAAGCTGGCGATGATAAAGAACTCTCACTACAATTTTTTGACAACTTTGATGACCAGTTCTGTAACATTGCAAATTTCCTCTGGAAATGTCTGCAAACAAAGCGCTTCTTGATTAACGATGCAATGGTAAACAAGTATCTCATGATTTATTTTGTCCTTCAAAATAGAAACAGAACCTTTTCTTACTCCTGCCATACTTTTTGCTTCATGGGTTTAAATTGAAACAATTTTCTCGAGCGGAGTATGATATTTGTCCATGCATTCCATGACAGCATTTGCAATATCCTGGCCACATGTTTGACCTTTCAGTGGTAATAATCCTAAAAGTTCTTCTTTAGGACTCGACAAAATAAATCGAACAAAACGTGTAACTTGCTCTGTATCATTTATGTTACAGGATTTGTCAACAGCTATTGACAAAGCTGAAATCAGTTTAAGATCTTCAATTTGCTGATTGGTTACATTGAAAGACATTTTGACTGTTCACTGTTCTATCTGTTGCAGTTTTAGCAGATACTGGAAACTCTTAAATTTTCTAAGTATTTCTTCCTTGTTCTTAAAATCCAGGAATAGCTCTTCAATTGCATTTATAAAACAACTTTTAATGTATTCACCTTTGTGCATATTTGCCTCACTTTGCAATATCTTGGCTGACAATAAAGCTTGCAACATTAACGTTGCTGCAAGATTGCACCCAAGAATTAAATACAGTACTTAATGTTTTTTTTTTTTTTTACTCTTCTAAAGTTCCTTAACTGCTTTTTTTCCCGCATGACCGGTGGAATATTTACTGCCAAATGACAAATGTTTAGTTGTAAAGTGTCTCAGACCATCAGAGTTTTATATAAACGCAAACAATTCGGTCAATTCAGCTTTAAATTCACAGTTTTCTTCATCCATTTTCCTGACTCGCTGCGGCCATGCTCTCGCTCAACTCATGTTATTGCGTAATTCCACACCACATACTCTGCTCCCTTCGTGCTGTGTCAGCATGATCAACACTCACTTGCCGGCACTTGCTAGTCAAAACTGATTTCTGGCCGAGCTGCACTCAGGTTGCTATAGAGCTACTTGCGGCTCATGAGCCGTGATTTGCCGACCATGTTCTAAACTATAAGAATATGTTGTCTCAGTGCTGGTAGATTGACCTTCCATGTAAACAAATTTCTTACTATATATGTATGTATACATTTAATCAGTGTTAGCGTTGTATGTATGTATGTATGTATGGAAGTGTATGTGCAAATCACATGATTTTTTCCTTACTTTTTTTTTTGTTGCATTCACTTTCCTGTATGTGTATTTTTTTTTTTTTTTTGAATAAAAAACACTTGTAATCATTATTGTGTATGAATAGTGTCATAAGGCAGTCTCTTTGGCATGATGATTAGGCGACGCTGTTAGATTTCCACAGGTTGTTGACATGTCCACATTCATTCTCTGTTATGTAAGCTTCCTACACTCTCTACACACCTATTCCAGTTCCAGTCTTTTCCCATGTTGTTCCCTCACCCCAAAATTAGGAATCCCTCTCTCCCATTTTTCGGTCACTATTGTAGGATTTCCCAGTTCACTGCAGGACTTCACTTCATCATAAGACACCTGTGAGAGGAGCAGCTGATTGAGCAGTTAACAACACTGGACTTTCATTCAGGAGTCCCAATGCACCCAAAAAAAAAAGGTGAATCGTAACCTGCAGTCCGTGCCGCCATGTCCTCCTAAATCATCAGACTCAGCACTTTCCTCCATGCACAAGAGCAGAGTAAATGCTGTTCAGGGAATAAAGCATCCACCTAAACACTCTCTGGCCCTGTCAGCCTTAGATTTTTGTCAAAGATCAAACCTCAGTCCTCCTCCCCCACTTTCTATTCTCATGTGAAAACCAACATGGACATATCACATTATTTCTCCAGTAGTCAGTTTCAAATCATTGAATGTCTTGTACATATGCCTGCAGAGTTTGTTGTGTCCAACTCACAATCTAAATCCCATATTTAAAACCATCCAAATCAAAGTAGTTCATTTGGGCATTCTATGAAGTCTGTTGTTGTTTTTGGGGATATGTGTGTTAGAGTGACATTTTTTGACAAATTGGTGGAATTTATTATTTCAGACTGTGAGATTTAAGTCCTACCTTCTGAGTATGGGTATCCCAAATCCTGTGACAAGAGAGACTCATGGAACAGGCGATAAATATTATACAGAGTTGGCGAGAGAGTTGTCTCAACTGCTGACCAAACCAATAGAGGTGAGGCTGTTAATATCCTAATAAATCATGACCAAATAAGAATACAAACAGAAAGAGGAGCTTTTATAACCTAGTAAATACGTGGAAAGGAAGCTACTGTGGTTTAGCAGCTAGATGCTCACCTGCGGATCCGAAGGTCGTGTGTTCATCTCCCGATGTCCCCTGACTTTAAAAAAAAATTACTACCTTGTGCTCCCAGGTGGATCCAGCCTTAAATTGGTCCTGGGAAATAAAAGCAGCCTGCCAGATGTTAACCACATCACCCACCAGGTGTCAGTATATCTGTATAATATAGGTACACCCTGTATGCCTAATACGCCTGAAGGCATGAGAAAGGGTCCTTTACTTTTTTAACATACTTAAATGTGTGGAAGTCTAAAAAATCACTTGCACCTGAATTAAAATATTTAAGTCTGCTGTCAAATCATTTTGTAAAAATCCAACAACAACAAAAGAAACAGGATTTCATCTTACTAGATGAACACAAGCATGAAAGACAAAATGAAGGTTGCAGCTAGAAAGCTTTCTTCAGCATACAAAAACACAGACAGTGATACTTCTTCTTCTTCTTCTTCACTTCCTCTTTTACCGCTGTGGGTGTCGGGAGAGATATAAGGTTCTGTTTCTAGCTCTTCTGGCTGCCTCGACCATAGGCACATCAGGTTGTTGTAGAGTTTCTCTGATATTATCCTTCCATCTTGTTCTTGGTCTACCCCGTGCTCTACGTCCTTCTTCTCTTTCCATGTATGCTTTGTATGGTATGGTGTCACAAGGCATTCTCTCCAAGTGGGCAAACCATTTCACTTGCTGTCTTTGTATGTAATCCAGAATTGGTTCTGTGCCGACTTGTTCTCTTATGATCTCATTCCTGATCTTATCTCTTATGCTCACTCCTACAGCCCTTTTCAGACATCTCATTTCCGTGGTTACTAATTTTCTTTTATGGTTTGTTGTGAGTGACCATGTCTGGCACTCATAGCACAAAGTTGGAATAAATATGCTTTGAATAAGATGCCTCTTTGTTCTGATTGGGATTGTCTTATGCTGTAAAAGGGGTGCTAGCTGTCCCAATACTTGGTTTGCTTTACTGCATCTAATGTCAATTTCTTTATCCAATTTCCCATCTTCGGTAAATGTAGTTCCCAGATATTTAAACTCAGATGCCTGTTTAATGCCTTTGTATTCTATTGCTATGTTTAGATCTGTCTTATTTTTTCCTATTGACATTACTTCTGTCTTTTCAGTGTTGATTCTCATATTATTTGTTTTACATTCTTCATTCATGGATGTTAGATGTTGTTGCAATTTCATGGCTGTGTCTGCTATCAAGGCCTGGTCATCTGCAAAGAGTAATTCGTTGATCTTACTAAGATCTTCATTAGTGATACAACTGTATAAAACACCACTTATAACAGCTTAGCTTTGAGGATGGAGTCAGACTGCTGTCAAAATATATCTATACATTTGTAACAGAAAGGCTGCTAGCACATACCCTTACTGAATCACAGTTAGACGACGGGCAGGAAGTGACAAAGATTAATAGGATAGATGAGAGGTCACAGTAAGGAGGAGTAGTGTGATATGCTAGATGAAATTGTGTTGAATGAACATTCAGTGTTGAGTACTGAGCTAAGAACAGACATCACAGCACTCGGAACATTCCTATATGCGCTCCATCCTTATCTTCAGCAGCCAGCAAAGAGTTTAAATTCCAGTGGTACCAGTAACAGTTTGATTATATGTCTATTTTGCCTTTTCTCTGAATGTAGAGTACCAGCCAGATCCCCAGTCACTCCTAGCTGTAGCAATATTTCTAGACCCTAACCATCTATTCATGCCTCCACATTGTTCACTGGCTTCCAAAGGTCCTTGACCCCATCTAGCTTGTCATGCATTGGTTTACCCCTGATTGGTGCAGAACCAGCCAGTCTGTCTTCTTGTTCATCTCCCTCCCACACACATGCATACCCTAGAGAATATATTTAAAGAAGGCAAACTACCCTGGACCTCTGAAGCGATGCCTGCCACTCTGCACAGATTGTACCTGTTTCTACATTTCATAACGTGCTTTTTGAGTTGGTTACAATCATGACATGTGTGGGCAGCTGGTTCTCAACCCAGCGGAAAGCTACTGTAACTGTTTCTAACTCCATTCTCAAACTAGATGTTACGATGCAGAGATAGAACAGGATACTATTGTATGTGTATTGTCGAGAATCAAATCAAATGTATTGGGTATCGAATTAAAAAGCAGCAAACACAGTTATCAACAACTTAATTAATATTATATGAAAACGAGAGCTCACCCAAGAAGAATATAGATAAACATTGAAAAGATAATAAAGTTACACCATCATCATCATGTGCCCTGCCAGTTGGTGTAGGCTCTCATGCATCTCCACAGATCACAATCCCTGGTTGCCTGGAACAGCTTCTTCATGCCATCATTTCCACCCATCCAGCATCATCTCTCTTGGTCTGCCTCTACCCCTCTTTCCACTGATCTTTCCAGTTGTCTCAATGTTTTTCCAATGCCTCTTTTCATTACATGGCCAAAGAACAGTCTTTGTCTTCTTCTTATTGTTGTATGTAGAGATCTACTTTCATTAGCTTCTTTCAAACAATTGTTGTTAGTTACTCTGGCTGTCCAAGTTATTTGTAACATTCGTCTGAGAAACCACTTCTCCCTTGCTTGTGAAGTGTTCCTAATTTGTTCACTGACATTCCAAGATTCGCTGCCGTACAGAAGATCAGGTTCTATGTACACATTTTAACACTCTCTTTCTGACAATAAATGAAAGCGACTTATTGCATAAGACAGTGATTCCCAAACCGTGCGCCATGGGGAGCTGCAACCTATCTACAGGGGCCCCGCAAAATATTTGAAGATCACTAGTTTCATTTTTTTTTAATCTCTTACATACGAATAGTCATACTTTTACTTAGGTTAGTGCGCCGTGGAAAAATTTTTAATTGAAAAAAGGTGCCGCGACTAAGAAAAGTTTGGGAAACACTGGCCTAAGATATTTTTCATTTTCTGAAATGCTGCCTTCGCTTGATCTATTCTGCTTTTAATCGCTGTCACACATTTTCCATCTGATGATGTAATTGTTCATAGATATTTGAATTTACTGACTTGGTTTAGTCTTTTTCCTTCAACTGAGATATCACAATGTGGTGTTATTTTCTATGATATAACCATTACTTCCATTTTCTTAATATTCAAGAAAAGTCTTTTCTTAGCACTCTCCATCCCCACAATATCCAGCAGTTTTTGTAAATCAGTTGCGTTTTCAGTTATCAAAACTGTATCGTCTGCATAAAACAGATTGTTTATATTGTCTCCTCCAACTTGTATTTCTACTTTCACTTTAATTTCCCTCGCAATTACTTCACTATATAGGGCTAAAATGTCTGGGCATAAGACACATCCCTGTCTTACTCCTTGCTTTATTTGCTCTAAAGTACCCAATCTGTTTCCCACTTTAATTGCTGCTACATGGATCCAGTAAATATTTTTAATTATTCTGAGATCTTTCCCATCTACATGTCTTCATATATTTGTGTCATCTCCTCATGTTTAACTTTGTCAAATTCTTTGGTATAATCTGTAAAATATAAGTTTTGTATGTCCATTGATCTTCTTTTCAGTGTACGTAATATGTATATTGCATTACTGTCCCTTTACCTTCCATAAATCCATACTACTCTTCTCTCATTTTCATTCTTATTTTTTTTTTCTTGTTCTTCTCATTATAATTTTAAGTAGTAATTTGGTGACATGATAAATTAAGTTGTACGAAATTCTTCACATGGGTCATACAATAAATACCAATTTCATCATATCACTTGGAATATACCCAGTGTTATAAATGTCATTCATCAGCTTAGTTAATATTTCTACCCCAAATTCCCTCCGTACTTCTAATTCTTCTACCAAAATTTTATCTGACCCGGCTCTTTCCTTTCTTCATGTGTTTAATAGCATCGCTTTCTTCCTTTAGTATATTCAGACCTTCTAAATTTCTTTTTTTCTGGTAATTCTGCTATCTTTCCATCATATAACTCTCTGATGTATTCATTCAATCTAATTATTATTTCATCTTCCTCCATTAAGATCTATTCTGCCTTTGATTTCAGACATCATGTGTTTACTCTAATTTTTTTTTCCAATTAGGTTACTAACGTGTTTGTGCACACTTTCTGCATCTTTAACAGGACTGTGTTCAGTGTTATTGAATTGTTCATTTAGCCAATCTTTTTTGCCTTCCTACACTTATGCCTTATTTCTTTATTTATCTTGTCATATTCTTCTTTGTCATGCATACATTGTTTTCTGTCACCCATTATTAACTTTAACATTTCTTCAGTCATCCATTTCTGTTTAGCCATTTGTCTTTCTTTCCTGGTAAAATTTCTTTGCTTGTTTGTGGATGGAGTTTATAGTTTGTATTTTTGGTATTGCATTGTACCCGTTCCTCACAATCACTCTATATTGCTCCTGAATTTTTTTTCCTCTCTTAGAATATCTTTGTTTAGTCTATAGTTTTTCACCTCTTTTTTTTTTGCACTCTTCAGTCATGTATTTAATTTTCCACATAAAAAGTGGTCACTGTTTCAGTCAGCACTAGGTTTTGTCTTCACATTTGTTGGTATTTTCTAAACCTTTTGTTAATTAGTATATAATCAATTTGATTGAATGTTTTCTTATCCGGACTTTTCCATGGGTATAGTCATCTCTTATGTTGCTTATACCAGATGTTTCCAATTATTTTAACATTTATTTTCATCCACTATACCATGGTTTCACCTCTTTCATTTCTTGATCCTAAACCATATTCCCTAACTAAATCTTCTGTTCTCTCTTTCCCAACATTTGCATTAAAATCTCCAAATATTTTTTCAATTTCTTGTGATTTTTGTTTGGGCTATTGCCAAATCTTGACTGTCTTAAAAGAATCAGCTTAGAAAATGGGACTAGCTGTCAATCAAAATAAGACAGAATACATGATAATAACTAGACAGGGAAAGGATATAAACTCCGGCTATGTACAGGTCGATAATATGAAAATCAAACTAATGGAAACATATGAGTGGTTGGGTGCAAACTTCAACTGCTCCAACATGTTGAGAGAAGAAATACAATCTAGAATACAATCTGGAAATAAGTATACTATGCCCTTTAACATCTGCTAAAGTCAAAGTGTCTGTCTCCCAACACCAAGATCAAAATATTTTAAACGTTGATAAGACTAGTTGTGTTATATGGCTCTGAAACTTGGAGCACAACTAAAAGAGATGAAGCCTTATTACAGGTTTTCGAAAACAGAGTTTTACAACGAATCTTTGGACCCATCAAACAGCGGTGAATGGAGGGTGAGAAGAAACAACAAAATTCTTAATCTGTTCAAATTACCACTGATCGCTGGCATTATGAAAGAAAATAGACTGAAAAGGTTGGGGCATATTGAAAGAATATCAGATGACAGAGAAGTAAAAACTGTTTACATGAGGGAGATGAATGGTCATAGGCCACGAGGCAGACCAAGAAAACGATGTAGAGATAATGTCCAGGCAGATCTGCAAACACTTGGTGTCACCAACTGGAAAGAGAAGGCCAGCCAGAGAGATAAATGGAGGCGGGTGATATCTGAGGCAATGAACCTCAGGGGCTCGGAATGCTGAAGAAGAAGAAGATTGCCAAATCTAAATCTTCATAAACTTTTTCTATTTCCCTTTTACTGCTTACTGTTGTTGGGGCATACATCTGTATTATGTTTATATTTATTGGTTTGCCTTTAAATTTAACCATAATAAGCCTATCTGATGTACTTCAGTAACCCACAGTTGCTTTTGCTGTTTCCTAATAAAAAAATATCCACACCTCCTTTTCATGTTTATCGCTTCCTGAATATATTATTGTGTGCTTATCTTTTCTGATCTTTCCAGCACCCTTCCATCTCATTTCACTTATTTCTAGGATGTTTATCTTCATACATTCCATTTCTTTTATAATATTCCCTGTCTTTCCCAATTCTGCCAGTGTTCTCACATTCATTCCACATTGCTAGTTTAACACTTTTAATTTCCATACTTTTTAAAAATTGCCATCACTAACCTGATGACGATCTGGCGTCACCTGTGACTCGTGACTGTCCCCACCTGACCAGGCTGTCCTTAGTCTTGCATTAACGTCATTCGTGTGATTCAATCTACGTTTCTTTAGATATCTTGGGAATATAATGTTGTGATTTCCTGTTGGCTTCCACATCCACATGGGGTATTTTAACCTACACCTTTGACAGTAGTTTCCAACTGCCAGGAGTGATCCACTTATTCCGGTGGATACTCAGTCCCCATATCTACGTTAGCTGCACCGTTGTGTGTTTCTCACCCTCCACCACTTGACGGTGCAGTTTCTGATTTGTTCTTTCATCAAATTTGAGACCAGGATGGTATTTCTCAAACTCTCTGGGTACTTTCTGGAGGGCAAACTCACATAGAAAAACAATAAACATCGTCACCCATCCAGCTCCAGATAACCAGCTAATCCTCTCCATGATGCTTGGTGGCAAAAATGGAAGATGATGACAATTATACTGATAATTGCTAGTCTATGTTTATTTTTTCTTCCTTTAAATTATTTCTACTTCTTTCCTGACTTCTGTAAGTGCCAATCAAAACTTATTTATCTGCAGTGGTCTATCTCATTGCCTTTTGTTTACAACAGCAACAACAACAAATTCGTACGCAAACACTCCTACATGGCATTTTGCTAAAGATTACTGACGAACACAGGTTCAGTAATCTAATTGACAACTATGAACCTCTTTTAACTACAGTGAAAAAGAGAAAAATGCAATGGTATGGACATGTAATAAGATCTAACGGCCTTTCTAAAAACAATACTGCAAGGCTCAGTAGAGGGAAAGAGGAGAAGAAAGACCTGGTTACAGAACTGACTGACTGAACAGGCCTTAGGCATGCAGCCATGAAGTCCATTGTAACTGACTGCCAAAAGTAGAGAGAGCTGATCAGACAGTCAACAGAAACTGGTGACCTAACGACACGTAGTGTTATGGGATGATGATGATGATACATAGAGATAAGAAATTGTCAGTTATTATTTTACACGTGTAAACCATATAGTACCTGAGTGAAAAATGTATTCATTGCAGCAGGTCAGATAGAGAATTTGTATCTGTCAATCGCTATGTCTGAGTCCTTTGTGACAGAAGTGGTTTAACTAATCTTCTTATTCTTCTTCGCGTTCACCGGCTGTAAACTCCGGCGGACAGTTCTGGGTGTTCGTCCATCTCGGTAGTTTAGTCTGGCTCCAGAACCTGAGTGTTGATTGCACATCCGTTTAACAGATCTGGCTTATTTGTTTGCAGACTTATGGTTCCTTGCCTCTCGGGCAGATGTTCTCCTACTTCGGAGGGTGTCCCCAATTAGTCAAATCCTATGACATGAGTCTATTCTTGGTTTTTTTTTTTACACAATGGGACCCCGGAACCCGCACTGGAAAGTTTAACTTATAATTCAGATATAGGGGTTAGTATAACATCTATCTCTGACAGAAAACAGAAAGAGATTACATTATCTTTGGAATGACCAGGAAACTTGTGATGAGTTGTTTGGTAATGACAGAATTAAGGGACACTGTTTTCTTCTTGTTTTATCATAAGCTTCTTATTTCTTACCTAGGAGAGTGGAGGAATGATGACTTTGACTGATGTTTACTGTCGAATCAACAGAGCAAGAGGCATGGAGGTACATTTGTCTGAAATGCTTGTATAAATCCAGCTGTTGGGTTGTACGAACAATTACTCTTTAACAACATTATCTTAGATTTAGCTTCTTATGTCATCATCATCTTCATCGTCATCACTTGCCCTGCCTGCTGGCATAAGCTTTCATGCATCTCCACAGGTCTCAGTCCCTGTCTTCTGGATCTTTCTGCCGATGATATCCCTCCATGCCACCGTCGCAGTCCATCCTCATCGTCTCTCTCGGTTTGCCTCTCCCTCTTCTACCATTGATCTTCCCAGTCGTCTTAAGCCTCCCCACTCATCACATGACCAAAGGACAGTGCTTGTCTTTTCCTTATAGCACTGTGTGTGTGCACGTGTGTTTGTGAGAGAGAGAGAGAGAGAGAGAGAAAGAGAGAGAGAGAGAGAAAGACATTATATGTTCAGTTTCATGAAAACTTGTGTTCTGTCAGATGTGGTTTGAACATATGTATACAGTGACTGCTGAATTGGGTTTCCTTTGTTAAACGATAGGCCCTGATCACTTTCAACATTGCCTGCTCAGTTACATGATAACTGAGTCTTGTAAGATTTGATTGACAGAACGCAGTTCTTAGTGACTGGTGAATTCTCACATTTTATAGTTGTTGTTCACCCCAGTGACACTGAGCCATCTTCTTCTTCTTCATGGTCACCGATTGTAGACTCTGATGTAAATTCATGGTTGTTCACATTTATTTCTGTTCACCTATTTCTTGATCTTATCCCAGCGCTTGAGTTGTATGTGCACATCTGCTTTACAGATCTGGCTTAGTGTGCAAACCTTTGGCCTTCAGCATTAGATGATAGAGAATCAGACTGAGAGACATGATGCTGGATGGTCTCAAGTGGTGAGGAGGAGGAATGGCATTTAGAGAATTGACCTAAAGCACCAAGGACTGAGATCTGTGTATGGGCATGAATGCCTACATCTTATGGCAAGAAACAGAATAGTGCCCTCGAACCAACCATACACAAATTGTCTAAAAATCCCTAGAGAAGTTTGAGAGAACTTGCTCCTTAAGAAAGAATCACTGGGCTGTCAAAACTAGCTCATTTCCTTTGAAGTGAGTGCATCTGCCGGAGAGGCAAGGAACCAGTAGTCTGCATACAAAGTCAGATCTGTAAAATGGATGTACACACAACAATCAGGTTCTGGAACAAGTCTAAAGTCCAGAGGTGAATGAACAGCCAAAACTTTCCACCGGAGTGTGCAGCTAGTGGACATGAAGAAGACGAAGAAGAACATATACCCAGAGTCCATTTACTAGAACAACAGCTAATGAGCAGTATAAAAAGAAGATAATGCTAGAGAAACTTAACTCTTCGCCTAATAATAATTAATATATTAATCTAGTTAATATATATTTGTACATAAAACATTATGTAAAAAACTTTTGCATTCAACACATAAATAAAGGGGAGGGCAGCTAGTGGTGTTTATGTTGTGGAACTGTCTAAAACATTTGTCCTGAAATTGCTGTATTGTTAAAAAAAAAAATTTTTTTATTTTTGGTATGTGCCTGCAAATATTAGCTTCTGTCACCTGAAGACCTTTTGCATGCCTGTGAAGTTATGGAGATGCTGAAACTTCCACTAAGGTTAGTGTAAAGTAGTTATAAATAATAGTTGATCTTAGCACGCAGTCTTAGATTGTTAAGGTTACCCCCTCCCCATTTGTGTAATTTATATTTCTTCTTGTTAACGTTCACGACTGTAAACTCTGGTAGAAAGTTCTGGTTGTTTGTCCACCTTTAGACTTGGCTTATTTGTATGCAGACTGTTGATTTCTTGATTCTCAAGCAGATACCCTGGGACTTCGAATGAAGTACCTCTAATTAGTCGCTCCTATGACATGCTTGTTATTGGGACAGTGGGTCTGTTCTTTATTCTCCAAAATAGAGCCCCAGAACCCACAGAAGGATAATTTATAAAATTGGTTTGAAGCAATGAGATTGCTAGAACTAGTAACAATTTCACCATATTGCCTGTCATTGTATGCTTTGCAACAGTAATATTTGAAGTATACTTTACATAGTTAACTCTAGTGAATCATGAACAGTTATGTGGAAGTCGTGGAGATGTTGTTTTATAGACGAATGATGAGAACACCTTGGACAGATTAAAAAAGAGTAATGAAGATGTTTTGAAATAAAGTGACTCACAAAGAGAACTGATTGCTACCACCACAATCTACATTTTTTGGTCATGTGATGATAAAACTGGAGTACGTCATGACGGTGGGAAAGTTGGAGGAGAAAGAGACAGAGGGAGGACAAGAGAGAAGATGCTGGATAGTTTGACATCATGGGTGATCATCTGTGTCAGAATTAATTAATTAAAGGGGCCCCTTTGTTGGGAAAGCAAGAATAGACCCACTGCCTCCCCGACAATCATATCATGGGAGTCGACTAATTGGGGACATCCTTCGAAGTCAGAGTGCATCTGCCTGAGAGGCAAGGAACCACAGGTCTGCATACAGATAAGCCAGATCTGTGAAACTGATGTGCATGCAACATTCAGGTTCTAGAGCAAGACCAAAGTCCAGAGGTGGATGAACACCCAGAACTTTCAGCCAGAGTTCACAGCTGGTGAATATGTAGAAGAAGAAGAACTGAAAGTACATCAGTCAGACAGAAGGTTGTTGATAGCATAACTATCAGCGCCACACTGTCATGATTATATGAAGGAGAAACTACTTTAATTAGACATTGTCAAAAATAGATGTTGTAACGGGACAGACACAAATGTTCTTAACCTCATTTACCTCTTTAGCTGCTTCAGAATGTAGGGTTATATAGTGCTGTTCATTAATGTCTTAATTAAGATTGACCAGTTGGCAAGGCACTGTTTGATGGCACAGAGGATGGGGGTCAGGAAAAACACCATGTGTCTTCTTCACAAGATGGCTGTGTTATCTAATTATAATGAACCAGTTAATTATTATTGCCATGTTCTTTTTTTTGACTGTCAAAATTGAGTTGAGTTGATTCCAGAACCAATGTCACAGCACTCAAGGTATTACCATAAGCGTTCCATCCCCATCTTCAGTAGTCAGCGTAGAGTTCCGATACCAGTGGTGCCAGAAGCAGTCTGATTGTACGTCCATCTTGCCTTTCCTCTGAGTGTCGAGTATCGGTCAGATCACATTGTCACTTGTTGCTGCATCACTATCACCAGACTGATGATACATTTGCTCTTCTGAATTGTACATGTGCTCCCATTTAGGCCTTGACCATGTCTGCCTTATCATGCATCAGGATCCACCAAGTTGTGCAGAGCCAGCCAATCTGTCTGCCTGTTCAGTTCCCAACACACCAGCTTCCCCAGAGAAAAGATCCAGACATTGCAACTGTCAGAATTAATTCTTCGAAGCCTGTACACTGTTGGAAAGAGAGCTAGCTGTGTCATCTGCATATCTGAGTTCTGGGATAGGTTTCCTTCCAATTGTGAGTGGATCAAAACTGTCACAAGTCTAATCACTAATTGCATTTCTCACTGTTACTGAGGAGGGGCTGGTCGAGTGGTTACAACATCGGGCTGTCATACTGGAGGACCGGGTTCAACCTCCGGTAAGGTGGCGGAGTATATCTGTCGGGGGCTAAAATAAAAATCCAAAATCTGCGCAGTCAGTGGCGATAGAACTAGCTGTACGGCCATAATTCCTCTGGCTCACGACCGCCCCTACCCAATCTCTCACTTCGCCGTTCTTATAGGGTTATGATTTTTTTTTACTGAATATATATTGTATTTGAGACTTGAAAATTAATTGGGGGGGGGTTAGTGTTTAAATAACTATTGCTTACCATGGCTGGAGTTTTTACCCCCGTGTGTAATCTAATCTGTTACTGACCATATGCGTTACATTTGTGTAAACATCTGCTTGATATTGTTTTATGTATGAGGTGGTAGTTGTCAAATCTTTTTTTCATTACAGGTTGAGAACATTTGACAGTGGTGTGTCTGTTCTTCAGGCAAGAAGCCACAGTGAGGAAGAGATAGCAACAAAAACAACTAACATGGTTAGTGAATGTATCTTAGACACTGCCACTCATTACTGTTTTTCCATTCAACGATGCCTTACTGTCTTAACTTCCTCTCTGTTGGTCTTGTCTCTCTTCCCTGCCAACTCTCCTGTTGTCACTACATACTCGCTCTCCTCTTTATTTCACCTCCATTACAAAAATACAAAACAAAAAAATATTTTCTTTACTTAGAAATTGAACTTGTGTCTGACACTGTATAATGTGTGTATCCTATGACATTGTGCAAGGTATGTATCCTATGACAGAGTGCAAGGTGTGTATCCTATGACATTGTGCAAGGTGTGTATCCTATGACATTGTGCAAGATGTGTATCCTATGACATTGCACAAGGTGTGTATCCTATGACATTGTGCAAGGTGTGTATCCTATGACAGTGTGCAAGGTGTGTATTCTATGACATTGCGCAAGGTGTGTATCCTATGACAGAGTGCAAAGTGTGTATCCTATGATATTGTGCAAAGTGTGTATCCTATGACAGTGCACAAGGTGTGTATCCTATGACATTGCACAATATGTGTATCCTATGACATTGCACAATGTGTGTATCCTATGACATTGCACAAGGTGTGAATTCTATGACATTGCACAAGGTGTGTGTCGTATGACACTGTGCAAGGTGTTTATCATAGGACATTGTGCAAGGTGTGTATCATATGACACTGTGCAAGGTGTGTATCCTATGACAGTGTGCAAGGTATGTATCCTATGACAGTGTGCAAGGTGTGTATCATATGACGCTGTGCAAGGTGTGTATCCTATGACACTGTTCAAGGTGTGTATCTTATGACACTGTGCAAGGTGCGTATCTTATGACACTGT
This sequence comes from Candidula unifasciata, assembly GCA_905116865.2. Classification (NCBI taxonomy): domain Eukaryota; kingdom Metazoa; phylum Mollusca; class Gastropoda; order Stylommatophora; family Geomitridae; genus Candidula; species Candidula unifasciata. The sequence goes on along the minus strand of CAJHNH020000997.1, from coordinate 241,143 downwards.
GCAAGGTGTGTATCCTATGACACTGTTCAAGGTGTGTATCCTATGACACTGTGCAAGATGTGTATCTTATGACACTGTGCAAGGTGTGTATCCTATGACAGTGTGCAAGGTATGTATCATAGGACATTGTGCAAGGTGTGTATCATAGGACACTGTTCAAGGTGTGTATCCTATGACACTGTGCAAGATGTGTATCTTATGACACTGTGCAAGGTGTGTATCCTATGACAGTGTGCAAGGTATGTATCATAGGACATTGTGCAAGGTGTGTATCATAGGACATTGTGCAAGGTGTGTATCATAGGACATTGTGCAAGGTGTGTATCATAGGACATTGTGCAAGGTGTGTATCCTATGACAGTGTGCAAGGTGTTTATCCAAACTCCCTGGAAATTGCTACTTAGCTTTAACACCATGTATAATGTTCCTGAATGACATTATTTTGTACATCTGGCTTTGACAGGTTCTAGAGCAAGGTCCTTTGACATCGGAGCAGTTAGCTCAGATTGTAGGCTTGTCTGTTGTACTGGCCAAAGAAAGGTAACTGTTGATCTATCTGTTAATTTTTTTTTTTACACAGTCTGTTGCAGACACTTGTTGAAACCAGAATTTAAACCTTTTAAAATATTTGCATTGAGCATTATTTGAAAGTAGGTGAAAGAAACGGACATTTAAAAAAAATATATATGTGGTATCTGTGTGTGTGGATGAGGTAAACAGAAATACTAAGCATGTTTAAAAAAAAACTATAAGGAATATGAAATGTTAAAAACATACATTAATTTGTGTGAAAGAGAAATAAAGAGACGGAGAGTAACAGAAGGAGATGTTAATTGTAAGTTATTATATGGACACTGGCCTCAGTTTTGTAAGTTATGATATCGACATTGACTGCAGTTTTGTAAATTAAACGATTTCTCTGAGTATGAAGTAAACATTAACTTTAAATAAGAGTAAGAAATCTCTGGAATGAGCCCGTCTGTTCACTTCGTATGTGATACTTTTCAGTGTCTCTGCTATTTCTGCATGGTCGACCTCTGGATCTGTTACCACTGTATCTGTGTAAAATAGCTCTCTGTGGTGCCCTGTTTGGTTCCAGTCTTGTTGTGTAGCCAGAATACATTATCTCTTGTCGACAGATAAAGTTCAGTATTGGTTCTGTGCCGACTCTCCTCCTGATATCATCATTCCTGAGTCGATCTTTCTTTGTTACACCTAGCATAGTACGTAAACATTTCATTTCTGTCGTAACTATTTTCCTTCTGTCTACTGAAGACTGTGTCCAACTTTGACGCATTCAGTTCACAGAGCTTCTTAATTCTTTGACTGTCTGGAATGAGGTGGAGATCGCACCGGAACAGATAGATTATCCATACCTTGAAATACTGATTCTCCACATGTGGGTTCTGTCAACACAGGCTTGAGGGGGTTCTGCATGTGGGTTCTGTTGACCCAGGCTTGAGGGGGTTCCGCATGTGGGTTCTGTCGACCCAGGCTTGAGGGGGTTCTGCATGTGGGTTCTGTCAAAACAGGCATGAGGGGGTTCTGCATGTGGGTTCTGTCAACTCAGGCTTGAGGGAGGTTCCACATGTGGGTTCTGTCAACCCAGGCTTGAGGGGGTTCCGCATGTGGGTTCTGTCAACACAGGCATGAGGGGGTTCCTCATGTGGGTTCTCTCGACCCAGGCTTGAGGGGGTCCTGCATGTGGGTTCTGTCAACTCAGGCTTGAGGGGGTTCCTCATGTGGGTTCTGTCGACCCAGGCTTGAGGGGGCTCCGCATGTGGGTTCTGTCGACCCAGGCTTGAGGGGGTTCCTCATGTAGGTTCTCTCGACCCAGGCTTGAGGGGGTTCCTGTCGACCCAGGCTTGAGGGGGTTCCTCATGTGGGTTCTGTCAACACAGGCTTGAGGTGGTTCCTCATGTGGGTTCTGTCGACCCAGGCTTGAGGGGGTTCTGCATGTGGGTTCTGTCGACCCAGGCTTGAGGGGGTTCCTCATGTGAGTTCTGTCGACCCAGGCTTGATGGGGTTCCGCATGTGGTTTCTGGGGGGTGGGAAAAGGGGTGGGGGGATAGACCCACTGACGAGCACCTCCTACAAGGTGACTAATCAGAAATGTCTCCTTCAAATCAGAGTTTATCTGTGTGAACCACAAGGGACGAACAGTCTGCATACAAAAAAGCCAGATCTGTGAAATGTACACAAAACTCAAGTTCTGGAACAGGACATAAGTCGAGAAGTGGACAAACAACCAGCACTTTGTGCCGGAATCACAACTGCTAAATGCTAAGAAGAAAAAAAGACTGATTCAGCGGGAAGTAAGCAGAGTCTGGGCAGTTTTAACTCGCAGAGGAAAAGATGGGCAAACTTATAATCGGGTTGCAGCTGGCACCATCATTATGGAAACTCTTCATTGAGTCAGATCATGTCTGGGAATGCCCTGAGTGTAATTATGTCAGCTATCCTCAGAATAACAGTCACAAGTTATCGAGGCCAAAAATATACCCTAACAGGGCCTCAGTCACATGTAAATTGCTGACCTCTTCCGGCGACCACACAGCATACCACGGAAAAGCTTCCGCCTAGTTAAAGTCATCGCCGAGAGTATCTCCCGTGCCGCGCGGAGTGGGGCTAAACTAGATGGCTGGGACTCACGAGCAGCAGCTACCACATCTCCTGCAGCTTCCTTTATTTTATTTGCTCGTGAGTCTCAGCCATCTAGTTTGGCCCCACTTTGCGCCACGCATAGCGGCGCGGGAGATACTCTTGGCAGTATGCTGTGTAGTCACCGGAGGTCCGCAATTTACATGTGACTGAGGCCCTGTTAGGGTATATTTTCGGCCTCGATAATTTGGGGCCGTTATTCGGAGATAAGCCGTTATGTCTGTTCTTGGTTCATTCATTGTCTTTTTTTTTTTTTTTATGTTTTCAGTCGTGTTTATTGTTTTGATTTTTCAGGTTATTACTGGCAGAGAAGAATGGAGGTGTTTGTCGTGATGAAACCATTGAGGGACTCAGATTCTACCCAAACTTATTTTTAACACAGGCATAGATAGTATAGCATTATGTTGATGATTTGGTGCAGTATGTTGTGCATATGTATGTAATGTTGTCTCAGTTCCTTAAATATTTAGACAGCATTTTTGTTAAACTATGAAAGACAATTAATAAAAAGAAGATAGGACCCTAGACCTGGCAGCTAGTCTTGGGAGGGCAGCTCTGACAGGTTGTCAGACATAAAGCACTGCTTTTCTGATCTGGCAGCTTCTACAGCATGCTTTGTCGTTAACATATTGGTGTCACCTTTCCTTTGTAGTAAACAAGGCAGGCTGAGCGAAGGATCATGTAAGTAAAAAAAGTAAAGATCCCTTTACACGCCCTTAGGCGCATCGGACATATGGGAAGAGCACCCATATTTTTACAGACCAATGGGCACTCAGTGGGTAATGTGGTGAGCATTACTCCAGCCGTCTTTACTTTCCCAGGACAGCCCATCCTGGTACCCATTTGAGGCTGGGTCGACCTGTGACGTCCCATACCACGATAAAAATCCACGCAGCCCACGTAGGTTTCGATCGCGGTACGTTGGATTACGAGTCGGACTCGCAACGCCTTAGCCACGGATGCCGCACAAGGGATCATGTAGCAAGGGCAAAACATGATCTACAACACCGCCCACGCTTTGTGCTATGAAGAGGAAGAACTTCACCCCTGCCGTTAATTGGCTGCGATTTCCATGCTTCTGTAAAACACAATATAATACTATCATCTGGAAAGGTAAAGTAAAGGGACCTTTTCCACGCCTTCAGATGTATTAGGGCATATAAGGCTAGACCTATATTTTATAGACCATTCGGCACTTGGTGGGTGATGTGGTCAAAATCAATGCAATCAAGTCTCCCCATACTTGCTCCATTTCTGCGGCAGTGAAAATTAAATGAAATGTTTCCCACTGACCGATTTTTAAAACTTGTATACAAACAATTTTCCTGGCACAGTCCAGAAATATGGGCATGCAGTAAATGAAAATGGCAGTTGCCAGAGGTGCCAAAGCCAACAATCGCCACCAGAAATGCATTTTGTCATTGATGGAAGTACTCAATATGATAAGTTGGCTATTTTAAAAAAAAAAGTTAAGACATGCTGAAATTTGCTGAATTTTAAGACATGCTGAAAAGTGAAAATTAAGTTTCGGCCCTGTTCAAATAATAGATAAATAAGAGATGTGAAATATTTATATTTATTTTTGTGATGCAAAGAACAGCCATAGTTTTCATTGTGCCATGAATGAAGCATGGTTGTCGCATGTTGAAAAGATCAAATTTTGGTTAATTAAGGGTTTGTTGAAATCAGTTAACCTGAGCCCAAAAGTAACTTTTTGAAGTCGCAAATGGTTATGGGATGCAGGAAAATGTAGTTGGTGGTTTTTTTAGCACCAAGAAGTACACCTTTGAAAAAAGCAGAAGCCACCTGTGGTGGAAAACATCACTGTCAATTGCCAACAGATTGCCTGTATGATTCAGGTCTCCAAGAGATGCTATATCAGGTTACTTTTGGCAAAATCTGAGCTGCTAGCAAAGGAGACCACTGAAAAGCAAAGGATGTTTAAAGACTGTTGATAGCTTCCAAATTAAAACTAAATTTTAAAAATATTAGCAACCTTGTTTAATGATCCTATTTGTCAATGTATACCTCAAAAAATCTAAGCCTACATCTGTTGCATCAGTGCAGACTCAAGCCATTGTTGCATCTGAATACCCTGTAAATCCTCTTCCAAAACAGTTTGTTCAGATCTACCTATGGTAAGTTGCTCAAAGCCAACAACCCTCTTCAACAGAAAAGAACATGAATTAGATTGGCTTATTTCACCTGCCTGTGGAAAACAAATTAACTTGGACTCACCGTATTTTGTGGGCATATGCAGATTTTGCACAACAACCCAGCACACCTGCCACTATTAGGAGAATAGCCAGGGACATCACATTGTTGTTTGCTTTTAAGAAAATTGGAAAAGTAGTCGTCGTAGCAGATACTGCCACTGATATGAAAAGCAATAAATTTACAACACAAAGTAGGGTGGTCGTTTCCCTTACTGGTCTTTTGTCTTTTTCAGTGCTCATGAAATTCTGGAAAGTATCCAGTACTTTTATGAGACTGGGTTGACCCAGACGTATTGGTAAAATCAATCCTTTTATCGGTAAATGAACCCTGACAGCTTTCTCTCTGGGCAAGCACACTAACTACTACACCACAGCAGCATAATCAAATGTAGCAGCAATCAAATTCAACTATTTTTTTTATCCAAGTGTAGCCTAGCAGGTGATGCTCCCAGGTTTCAATATTTTTATCAGTATCATAGTCATCAATTGTTTAAACAAACAACTACAACCCCCCGCAAAATGTTTTTGATGCCTAAACTCCCAAAATCAATTGCTTGAAACAAATTAGAAATACATAGGGGGTTGAAAGAACACTTTTATTCCATTTTTGCATACATCTGAAAACACAAACATACATGTTCAGAAATGGCTGATGTATTTTCCAAACAACAGGAATATATATATATTAATACTTGTGTATAGAGCATCCCACTACCAGCCACTATGTTGCAGTCAGTAGACCAATAATGCTGGTACTGAACTAAACTTAACTCTTGACTTCCCCAATTGCTGAGACTAACAAGTACAACTATCAGATCCATTCTGCTTCAAAACATAAGTTTTATGCAGTAATTGTTGTTGCACTGATCCAGGATTAACTTATAGGCAATGCCAGCCCGCTAGTCAAATACCCAGTGAGGCAGATTTGTAAAACTTAATTGACTACCAAGGCAATTACAAATATGGGTACCAGGAAATCTTCAGGGAAGTAAAGGTGACTAGCATGAGGTTGATTTCATTATCCATCAAGTGCTAATTGGTCTCTAAAAGCCCCTAGCTAAACTTTTTTTTAATATGCATGAAAGATAAAGCAAGTCCATCAACTCTAAATGTCAGTCTCCTCATGTTCTTATTCATTTCTTAATTAAGTTCAATGGATGACTATTTTCGGAAAATGCTGCAAAATGGTTTTTTTTTTAAATCTTAGTAAAAAGATTTTTTAGGGAGGGGGAAGTAAAAGTAAAGATCCCTTTTCACACCTTGAGGCGCATCGGGCATATGGGAAGAGGTCCCATATTTTTACAGACCAATTGGCACTAGGTGGGTAATGTGGTCAGCATTACGCCGGCCGTCTTTACTTCCCCAGGACATACATCCCGGTACCCATTTTAGGCTGGGTCATCCCGCAACATCCCCATACCATGATAAAAATCCATGCAGCCAGCAGTGGGTTTCGATCGGGGTACGTTGGAATTAGGAGTCGGACTCGCAACGCCTTAGCCACGGATGCAGCAAATCTTAGAAATAAGGACCCTTTTATACCACTGGCACATTGGGCATTTGGTGCTAGACTTATGCTTTACAGATGAATCGGTACTATATGAGGATGTGGTCAACATGCCAGCCACATTTATTGTGAATATTTCCTGGTACCTACTATAGGCTGGGTCAACCTGGGAACCGAGGTCATTTTATTTTAAGCACTCTGCCAGGCTGCAGATCTAAACCCAAGATTTTTCATATCAGCTGGCAAGCGTCTAGTCAATGCACTGCCACAGCTCCGCATAACCATTATAAAAACCCCTTCTATATTCTTCTCCTTCTGTTATTGAGGTTTAAAAGCAAATTTAAACTTTAAAAACAACAATCAGTTCTTTTAAACTTCTTTGTTTTGTTTCATATAATTACTGAAGCCTTACATTCCTGAAAAGTTCCTTTTTTTTTGCCCACCTGACCAAAAAAAAATGACCTTTGAGAATGAAAGTGAGCCACAATGAGGCCTTCAGCAGGTACATGAATTGTGATACAAACAAATGATCGTAATTTGATAATTTGTAATCTATTTCCTGATGTTAGTAACAAATGAAGAAAGAGGTATACGTAACTATAGAAAAGACAACCCAGCCTTCTGGAAAGGGGTTGTCAGAAAGACCATCAAACACAGAGACATCTATGGTTATCTTGAGTTAACAAAGCGAGTGATCCACTCTGATATTCACAGGACACAAATGACCGAACAGCAACACTGCGGCTGGTCCTGTTTACCTCTGTTACATATGCAAATAATATGTGGTGAAAATGTAAACTGGAAAACAAACTATAAGGCAGTTTTACAAAAAATAACAACTGCAATAACAGATGACTATCATAACAAGCCTTCATCAGCAAAACACAACAGTGAAACGGCACAAAGACAAAAATTTAGACCGAATTAACATTGTAGGTACAATGTAGTTGCCCTAGTGTGTTTAATTCATCACCATCTCCGTCTCGGTTTTGTATTTTGTTGATGAAGGCTTGCTGCCACGAGATTCCCGTGTAAATCTGGGAAGTAGTCCTGAAGCTGATGTTTCCCCAAAGTTCACTGTGAACAAATCAATCACAGAGACAACATCCTCAAGACTGCTGTATGCTTAGTCAGCTGCAGATGTACTCTACTGAGACACACATCCACACAAAGCTATTTTGGGAGTCTCTGTTAACTCTTGATTACAACAACATACATCCAGAGAACTGAATATCTTTTGTGTGGACACGAGGCAAGTTTAAAGTCTTCTTTATATTATGATGCAGAACCAACCCCAGGATTTTTTGGCTGTTGAGGTTTTTCTAGGCAAATTTTACATTCAGCAGTTTGCCACTGCTAGACTTCCAGGAAAATACCATTGGAGGGGATGTGAAGTCACAGGACACTTGTATTCCTAACCAGTGAATGACAAGGTCTCCAGGTTCTTTCCTTTTTGCCTCTACTTCTTCGCTGTAAACAAATCTCTGTGTATATCCATTTCATGAAGTTACCATGGCTTATGTAACTAACTAGATGTGTTAACATATGTCTTTGGATTTCTGTCACAATATGCTCTGCTTGGCTTGCAACAAACCTCAGGATGAACACATTTTTATTACTGAAGAAGAGGTCATTTATATGGCTTTAAAAAACTGCAAGGTTTCAAGTGCAAAACTTGTTGCCTATTAATTTCTAATTTCATAATAGCAGCTGATAAGTTTACAGTCACTACTTACTAAGGGAACACACAAACTGCAGACTCAAGTCATCTAATTCACACAAAAATCAACATCACTCAGTAATATTGCTACCTGATTATACATGACTACATATATGCACTATAAGTAACAATCTTTGATTAAAATGAACTGATTAGCAAAACTAACAAACAAAACTGAGTAACTGGAACCGTTTACTGATGTGGCACTAAGTACAAGAGATGTGCATGATTTTGTTTAAAGAAGGTGGGAGGTCAGAGAAACATGCACACAACAACCAATAATGCATCAGTATCCCCAAGGAAATATTTGAGCAAACAAACACTGTAAAAACACACCAAAATATTGCTTATAAAGTACTTCCCCTACTGCAAAATACTTAGTGCATTTGGAGAGGAAAAAAAAATCAAGCAATATTACATTTAATTCACCGCAGTTAGTATATTTTAAAACAAACACAAGCATCTGTTTACTTTTGCCAGCCTCCAGGGACCACAGAAGAATTATTTTCAGTACATCATGATTATATTTATTTATATAAGCAACAGGCTAAAACATACTTCAAAAAATTCACTTCTAAAATATAAAACCCGTCTGATATGTCAGGCCATCCCAAGAACATACACTGGTAACCAGACTTGGCGAGAGAACAACAGCAGTGTAGACAAATATCAATACACTTTATCTGCAAGAAAAAAATCCTGGTAAAACATACAATATCACAATTCTGTAAACCTTGAATGCATAATCATGTTGAAATAGGGGACACCTAACTGAATATCTTTACCAGGTGCCCACGTAAATACAGAACAAAGACCATTGTATTCAGGTGAAATACAGAATAAATATTGAGATCTGTAACTAAAAAACTTGCTATAGCCATCAAAGAAAATGTTATAGTATATACAAATTAAGATGGTTAACCCAACCGGACAAAGCTGCATATGTTTCTGCTCTTCTTCTTGTGTCCTACTGCATAAGCCATGAATCATCACAGACAGGAGTTGGATGTCATCTTCTGTGTTTTGCTAGTTGCCTAGCCTGTGTTAACAACTTTTGTGTTAATATTTCTCTACATTAGGTCATCTGAGTTTTTAAAATACTGTTAAGTGTTTTTTGTCATGTCCACAATGAAAGTTGGCTGCAGTGTATACTACTCATTGCTGTCTTTGGGGATATTACAGGTGGTGATGTTCCAGTCTCTTCTATGGAGAGACTCTCGAATCACTGCTCGAAAGCCACAAGAATAATCCTGTTTTTTTTTTTAAACATTGTCTGCTGAAGCAATTATATGCTAGTACTTGTGGGTCATACAATTATTCGATCTATTCACTAACCTTTAAGTCACACATCTGTTTAACTGCTGCAAAAACTAATTGGGAAAATTACATTTGCTGACAGGAGATACAAAACTTAACCTGTCTTAAGGATTCAAATACAAATTACTCTGATGCATCACTTCTCAATGCTATCAAGTTGGTCACAGATGGCTGCGTAAGTGCACATGCAGTTGTCCCGACAAGTGTTCCTTCATAATGTATGTATGTTAGTAATCTGATCTCTTAAGAAGAGCAACAACAAAAAAGATAACAGTACAACCTACTATGTAAGTTGTAAGAAACAACTAAGAAAAATTACTTTCGGCCTGGTTACCCATCACTAAGGACAACTTTGGCTGCCAATCCAAAAAGCCATAAAATATTTTTATTTTTAATGAGAATAAAAATGTACTCAGCCAGCAAAAATAAAAGGAGGTTTTTATCTTTATGTGGTAAAGGAAATTACATGGGGATTATGCAAAACTAGAGGGTATTGAACAGGTAAAATAGTTTCTCAACAAAGATGAAAGTGCTTTTCGATAATCACTATAGATATACAGAAGCTAGTAAAGAAGTTAGGAAGCAATGAAGGGGCAGATATAAGACAATGTTTAGATGGCCTGACAGGAAAGGAAAATACAGAGATCTTTATGAAGGGTGTTGTATGATGACAGTAGACATGCCTGTCTTTCTGAGGCTGTCAAGGAATGTTTGAACATTGTTTGTTATGATACTCTTCATTTCTCCCCCTTTTTTTGGCTGCCTTTCTAATTAAATTTCAGTGAATTTCATAGATTTATTTTTGAATTATTTTTTTCTTCACAATTCTGTTACACACAATTATGTACTAAACAGAACTGTTTGACAGAGTGCAAGACAAAAATATAAAAATATTTGTCTGAATATCAAAACTTCAGTTGTGTATTGTTTTTTAAGCAACCACCCTAAACTCACACATACATACAATCTGAACACTGTCTTGGGTATAGTGTATATGAACAACAGATGCTGTACTGTCAATACTTTTTCTGCTTAAAAAAGGTAGATTATTGAATTGTAGCAATTTTAGCCCACTGTAAATTTGAAGAGAGACACAACAATAGATTGTACAATTTATTTGGGATGGAATTTTTTTTTGTTATTTTGAATCCCCACCTCGGCTTGTGCCGGAGGCCCTACATATAGCCGGGCCATAAATATGGCCTAACGACTGAATGGAGTTTCCGGGACCTCTCCATGGTAGCACTTTGTTTCACCGGGTGTTTATCGCTTGTGTGATGTCCTGGTGGGGTGCAGCTTACCTACCTGCCTACATGAGGGGAGAGAATATCCATAGCATACTTCTTTTATGTTTACCCTACAAGTGGTTGCGCATTGGTGTGCTGAGGTTTACAGTTACAGCTAGCCTGTATTATCTGTATCTTTTGACCCAACAAATCCAATATTAGCAAATCCTTATCAGTCACCTATTATGACATGCTTTTTCCTCCAAAAGACGGGGGCCGGAACCCACGGGAAATAGCATAAAGTGCTGACACATACAGCACACAAGAGACGCACTAGCAAATACAAATATCTTCAAACAACACTGCCAGTAATAAGGGTGGGTGCTACCTGAATTTGTGTTACTTCTTTACAACGGTTCATTCACTAGCACAAATTAGATGAAACTGAACAAATCAGCCCAAAATATTGTCCAAGGTGGCAATTTCAACACAACATTTTACAATTACAAATCAAATATTTTCTTCGTTAATCTAAGGATATAACTGCTGTGAGTGTTGACAGCTTGGTGGCAACACTTGTTAGCCATTTTAGCAATATGTTTTGATAGTAGTAGCTCCCAGTTCAAGTGTTGAGCCAATAACAGATATCACAGCACTGGGGACATTGCCACAGGCGCTCTGTCCTTATCTTCAGCAGCCAGCGAAGAGTTCCAGTTCTGATGGTGTCCGTAGCAGTTTTACTATGTCGGTCTTGCCTTTTCTCTGAGCGTAGAGTGCTGACCAGATGCCTGGTCACTTCCAGCGGTACCATTTTCTCCAGACCATGATGATCTATATTCTTTCCTCTGCATTATTCCCTTTCTCCCAAAGGGCCTTGACCACATCTAGCCTGACATGCATAAATTCACCACCCATTTGTGCAGAACCAGCCAGTCTGCCTGTTTATTTCCCAATACTCCTGCATGACCCAGAGAAAATATCTAAAGCATGCTAACTACCTGGTCCTCGGAAGCGCTGCTTGCCACTCTGCATGCAGCATGCCTGTTTCTGCCTAATTCACTATAAAATCCCACCCAAGCTTTACTGTATATGCATTCAGCCAATTTCTGGCCTAATTAATCAGAAATAAATTTTTAACATTACCATTTTTTTTTCAGTGATGATAATAATAATGAATAAATTGTGTGAATGTCCGTTGTTTCTCTCTAAATTATGAAATCTTAGTCAGCAGAATGCACACAAAAAGTCCTTGTATGATCACTGTTCTTGCAAAATATAGCTAACGCTTTGTGAAATAATTGGCTGTAAACCAAGCTACACAGTATGTCTTTACTGGTCCCCAACAGATAATGTGAGGTTTCCATCCGTCTGTGCTTCTTAGTTATTGCATACATTAACCCATCATAACCTATTTGGTCCTTCAAACCTGCTGTTCCAAAGGAAACTATTATTTGTTTCATGTATAATGTTTCTCAAGGATTGTCTATCTGTTTATTCCTGTGTTCCATACGGCTGTCATTTGAAGTCATAGACAGCTTTGTGATTGTTACTGAATGTAACTTCTGCAAGGACAGAACACGTTAAAGTAACTATTAGGTACTGCAACAGTTTGGCCAAAATTCTCCCAGCCACACTGTAATAGGTCTTCTGCTGCCTCATTCACCCTTCGAAGGGCAGTTGGCACGGTGTGTTGTGATTACAGCTAGGCAGCGATATCTCAGACTTTCAGCCCAACACATCCAATTGAAGCAAATCTCTAACTGGTCGCCTTTTACATCATGTTTGTTGGGAGGGCTAGAAGAGGAAATGCAACCTGAAAATCGTTACGTTGTGTCAGGGCATAACAGGCCTTAGCTAGCCTAGGAGGGAAGCTCTAACAGGCGGACAATTGGAACATTGCTATGGAGAGGATGAACATCCCTGGCAGTAATTTGTCTCGGACATCACTCGCCATCGCCATGGGTCGTGAGTCCCATGCCTCCTCACAGCGCAACATAAAACTGTCGTCTCGAAAGGTGTCAAAATCAAGTTTTGGGGGGGGGGGGGGGGGGGGGGGGGAAATGCCAGTGAGCCTATTCTCAATCCCCCCCCCCCCCATGGGGTCCCGTAACCCGCACAGGGGACAGTAATAGGTCTTATTGTAGTGTTCTACGTCAACTCAATTTTCATCAATATCTCGGTACAAAGTGGAGACAGCGGGTCAAGTTAAACCACAAATGGGCTGGTTGGTGACTGTTATGTAAATCTACAGGTAACAGAATATGACATCATCACAGTTGCAGAACAGCTACATATTTTAAACAACCTGAAAAGATACCCTAACTGTGTGGCTCCGATTAAAGTAACAAATATCTACATGGAAATGAATTTTTCAGTTGCTGTTACAAATAAGACCATTTTATTGCTGCTCCAAATTTTGCAACACTACCCCACAAAACAAATCACAAACAGACACAACTACAGATGCATGTTTATTCAACTGAGAAAACAAATGCCAGTTTGTTCTTCCAATAAAGCAACTTTTTTGTGTGTGATTTAATTATCTCTAAAAGTAATTTTACAATTTAAAAAAATCAGTATTTGAGTTTGACCAAGGAAAAACTGTTTATTGTAGACAACCAAGTAACTTTCTTGCAGAGCAGGGAACACTGAAGATAATACAGGGGTAAACATTACAGATAGGTAGGTAAGTGGTACCCTACTATCACATCACACAAGCAACAAACACCAGGTGACATAAAGTTCCACCATGCGGATGAGAATCACCCGTGGAGAGGTCCCGGAAACTCTGTTCAATCCATTAGGCCATATTTAGGGCTCCTGGAAAAAAGCCAGAGGGGGTTTCAAGATAACTAAAAATTGCATTCCACATGGGGATGACAGATAATATTAACATAACTGGTTTCCTGGTGTGAGTTTAAATAAGGCCAGTCTATGGTGTGTGTCCTCATGACTTATTCAATAGTAAGCAGCTCACTATATCCTGGTTGGTTCCACTTGACACCATATTCTTTTCTTTCATTTACTACACTCACCCACAGGGTTATGACTTTAACTCCTCCTGTCCCATGGCACTATCATTTTTAACACCTCAGACTCAAAAACTGATTACTTAAGGCAACAAATTCTTGGGATAGAACAAGTTAAAGTTACACCTGCTAGGTATTTAAAGAGGGAAACACGCCATTTTACGCAACCTATTATTGTTCACTACTTTTTTTTGAGACATTTTCATTGCACATTGCTCCGATCTCCTCCTGAGTTTTTTTTTTTTTTAAAGCTAACAACTGCCATTCTGTTCTGGTTGATGTAACGATAGGGTGGCTCCTGCATGGTTTTCCTATTAAACAAAACTATCAACTACAACTTTTGAGAAAACAGACTGGGCTTGTATTTTAACACAAAAATCTATTACCAACAGCATCGACAACACTCCAACATCATCCACAGGGACAAAGTTACTGAATTCAACATACTTCAATGAAGTGTAGGGCAAACAGCTTCAAGTAGTGGGCGAATCTTCACAGTAAAGTTTTTATTTCTCAAATATGGCTTGTACAGCAATTTTAATTATACAAAGACACCCATACAGATGGAAGAATTACTGAAGGCCTTTAATAATAGTTTTTGTTAGCTCAATCACACAGAACAGTTCACGCTGCCTGCTTAAAGTGCACAAGAACAACAACAAAAATATTAAAGTATATGCAATTTCAGTTTCACCTTTGATACTGTAAAGTACATGCTTAAGGTTGTTTTTTTTCCCCTATACACACCAACCACCAATGGTAGAAACTGACATATTCATTTCTCAGTATTATTTTAGGCTACATTAGTGTTGTTTCAAGAGGTTCTATGCATTTGTTTACTTCAACCTATGTCAATCTCAAAATCAAGAATAAGAATTATTTAATTTAACGAGTTCTTTTTTAAACTTGTCACTCTGTCAACTTTCATTTGATGCTTTTGTATACACTCAGTGAGAACAATTCGTCAAATCCTGTGTGCACATTTTCAACGCCTGTTTTGCATGAATACACCCATTCAATAATGTAAATGTAATTTATCATGCTTTCTAAAATATCCGGTTATCAATATATCATGCTTTCTCAAAAATGTCCAGTTATCAATATATCATGCTATTCTAAAATGTCCATTATCAATTTATCATGCTATTCTAAAATGCCCAGTTATTCTTTCTTGAGATTGTTCCCAGGACTATTCAACTATGCTCAGCACTTTGAGGGAGTAATTGCACACTTTAACACTTTTAGGACACTCCATAATGCAATATTAATTGTCCATCTCTTATTTATCCATGTATGTGCAAGACGATGCAATGAGGTCACCACAGCAGCACACTCTTGATGCCTCTCTTGTAGATGGAACAAATGCCAACAACTGGATCCCAGCAACACCCTAGCTTCATCACACAGCAACATGATTCAGTTATTCTTGAAGATGGCACCATCTATCATTAACGGCTACAATTCAAAACTGTGTAATCTCTAGCAATGAGCTAACTACTAAGTTTGAAACTAGGTCCTGGAAATGTATGCAAAGCCATAATGGTGCCAGCTGTGTCCCAGGTGAAGGAGAAGATGCTTAAAGTGAAAACTGTAAGGCATTCACAGTTCCAATAACAAGTAAACTGCATGATTCCAGCAGATTTTTTTTTTAAAGAGGATTTTAAAGGTCAGATTTCCTGTTTAAAAAAAAAAACTTTTAAACAATACATATAAAAACGGAAAAATGCAAATAACTAAATAAACAAAACATTATTGCAAATATGTATGAAAAAAGACAAGTGTAACTTGATTTTAATAAAGGAATGGAACAAATCAGTTCAACTTAATGTACAACAGAGATATTTAAAAACAAAAACAATACAAAATGAAACATCTTAAATGATGCAAAGGAAAACAAACATTTGTAAAAGTGAAAAAAAAAAAAAAATCTCAAACAATAAATTAATGCACCAAAGTAATGCAGTTATGGAATTGCTGGGGGGAAACCTAAAAATTCAGATTGTGTTATGTGGGTGAGATAGTGGCGCTGCAAAAGAAAATGACACAGGCTGGACATGACAATATAAAAAAAAATGAAAGATAACATGAAATAAGACACACTTTACATTCCAAACACCAGCTGATGACAGGGAGTAGTTTCAGCTAAGGAAGAAAAATGTGGCGCCCAAATCTTGGGACAATATAAGAAAACATTTCAAAAAACAAAATCTCATATACAGAACCTGTAAACATTAAAGGAAGGGATTCAATCAATGATGTTACAAGTATATGTAAATATATATGTATATATGAATGTATATATGTAACACAGGCAACCAACAAATACAAGAGAGAGAATATGCCAAAAATACTATTACAAACATATCAACCCTCTTTTTATGTTGGTTTTCTGAGTAAAATGAGTCAATACTGAGGAAAACAAAATGCAATAAATATAGATCAGTGATGAATATGCAATCAGTTTTAAAAACATGTTTCATTCCACACTAGATGTGCCCCTTCCTATCTAAACAAAAATGCACGAGCATACCCCACCTCATAAAAACAAATCCTTGATTAAAAGTACATATAAAGCCAAATGATTAAAAAAAAAAAATTCCATATAAGGAAATGGTGGCAAAATATTTTGCAAGTAAAAAAATTTACTTTAAAAATAATTTAGGCAGTAGCTGTTGTTGTTTTCAATTTCTGAAGTCAATGACCTTTACGACAGTTAAATATTTTTTTACCATTAAAAAAAAAAACTCACAAAAGTCACGCCATTATTCATGTTGTATAATTATATATGTGAAAGGAAAAATAGCAACATACAGCACCATATGTAAACATTAAAAGTTGCTAAAACAAATAAGTCAATAAAACCACTTGGATACAGTCCCTGGCTTAACAGTACATCATTTTAAGAAAACATTTGCTTTGAAGTTTAGAAAAAAATTTGCAGGGACAAAATTCTAGCATGATGTTGACTACATCATCATCTTAGCGCTGATGGGTCTATACAAGTGTGGCCAGAGGCGCCAAAGGTCAAGGGTCCTTTATGTTATATTTTTCTTAAAGACTGGACCACAAACAGCGCAGTTACATGGCATGACAGCCACACATTTCAATCAATGTAGACTTAGTGGATAAGTAGTCAACTGAAGAAACAAATGTCATTCACTAATACATATATAAGAGTACCTGCCATATTATAATCTTTATGTGCATACATTTCAATCTAATCAATATTTACACACAAGCTAAAGGGGTCTGAGCTTTCTACTAGCATTTCAAACATTTCTTCAACTCCTTCAGTACCAGGCAATGCATCATGTCTATTGATTACTCTATATATCTTATACATTAATAACTTTCCTGTCCCATTCTTCTGTTAAATTCATACAGTGTATAACTTTTTTTTTGTCCCATTCTTTTTATACATTTATACATGATCTACCTTTCCTGTCCTATTCTACTGTTAAATTCATACACTAACATTTTTGTCCCATTTTTCTATAAAATTCTTATCACTGTCCAACTTTTCTGACCCATTTTTCTGTTAAACTCACACTGTTTAACTTTGTTCACTCTTCTGTTAAATTCATACATTAACTTTTCTGACCCATTCTTCTGTTAAAATCATACACCAACTTTTCTGTCCCACTCATCTGTTTAACTCATACACTGTCCAATGTTTCTGTACCACTCTTCTGTTAAAATTTATACATTGTACAACTTTTCTGTCCCTCTTCTGTTAAATTCCAACATTGTTTAACTTTTCTGACCCATTCTTCTGTTAAATTCGACCTTGGTCTAACTTTTCTGTCCCATTCTTCTGTTAAATTTAGACACAGTATAACTTTTCTGTCCCATTCTTCTGTTAAATTCATACATGGTCTAACTTTTCTGACCCATTCTTCTGTTAAATTCATACATGGTCTAACTTTTCTGTCTCGTTCTTCTGTTAAATTTAAACACGGTATAACTTTTCTGTCCCATTCTTCTGTTAAATTCATACATGGTCTAACTTTTCTGACCCATTCTTTAGTTAAATTCATACACTAACTTTTCTGTCCCATTCCTCTGCAAAAATTCTTATCAATGTCTAACTTTTCTGTCCCATTCTTCTGTTAAATTCATACATGGTCTAACTTTTCTCGCCCATTCGTCTGCTAGATACACATGTCTAACTTTTGTGTCCTATTTTTCTGTCAAATTCATACATGGGCTAACTTTTCTGTCCCCTTCTTCTGTTAAATTCATACATGGGCTAACTTTTCTGTCTTATTCTTCTGTTAAATTCATCGTCTCTACCACTGCGTTACTTCAGCTCATCCTATTCCACATTTCTACTACTTCAGTTCCCCTTCTTCTGTTAAATTCATACATGGGCTAACTTTTCTGTCTTATTCTTCTGTTAAATTCATCGTCTCTACCACTGCGTTACTTCAGCTCATCCTATTCCACATTTCTACTACTTCAGTTCACTGAGGATGAAAGGCTGTTGTTCTCAAGTACATCAACTCTATCAGCTAGAAAGTGCTGAAGCCACAGCTGCCTGGTAGTGAAAGAGTTAAGCCGTTTTAACTGGCAATGAAGGCAAACAGATGCTCTGTGTATAAGTTTTAGGCAAATCAAACCGGCTGACTTATGTCGTTATTAAGGGAGGCTTGAAGGGGGTGAAAGCAGAAATCACAATGAATAAAATGGTAAAAGTGTGTGATAAGAATACTCGTTGTGGTTGGGAGGGAGGGAACCAGCCTTTGAAGTTGGAACAATACTAGATTGTCTCAAGAACAAAGGCAGACAAACAGCCGGAGACAAGATGTGTATATGGTGAAAGGGAAGAAAATGGGCTCAAAAGGAAGCCTCATTTCACTTTCCTTTAGTCTGTTCATGATGGAAAGAAAAATCTAAATAGTTACTGGGTATATATATATATAATATTTCTGGAATACTTTCATAATGAAACAGTTTATAACAACAGTGAAACAAAACTTTGTGTACAGGATACCATTTTTTTGGGGCTACTCAAACGACATTATTTTGCTTCCTATGTTTACAGATTAGTGTTACAACATTTTGATTACTGCAGTCAGTTTGCCAACAAACAATCCGATCAGTGGTGACAATTTCACAAGCTTTCATACAATACAAAATGTGCAGGGTTCACAAGCGCTTCTCCTACTTAATTTCTTAATTATTACAGATGCTTTAATTAAAGATACAACATCAGTAGTCTCGACACTGAAGTGAAAAACCGTGCGTAGAACTAGTATCATTTCCTCAATTATCCTATCCTTTAGGTTAACCTACAGAAATAAAGCTGTAAACACGAAGGAAGGAGGGGGAGGGGAGGGGTTAAACAAGTGGAAACAATCGGCTTTACAAGTACACAATCACAAGTGTATTAGAACAAGAGTTCTTGCATGTTATACCGGACATGAATGGCTGTAAACCCTCAACAGCAAACCCAAAAATGCACTGAAGCACCAGAAGTGTGTTTTTACAGAATGCCAACAAGAAATTCCAGATAGTGCGAAAGAGGTTAAACATCAGAAAGAGGTGGTCCAAAAATTGTGGGCCGCACTGGGGGAGGAGGAGAACAACTGGACATGTGAAAACTGAAAAGACTGATGAACAGAGGCACTGATGAGTGAACTGATATACAAGCTCCTGGGGACCACAAGAAGCATAATTGTCCGCATCAGTCTACACTGCACCTGATAGTGACAAATTTTAGGCTTCAGTTAGAAAGTCTTCAGCAGACAACTAAAAGACACTAATACAGCAACATTACAGAAAATGCAGTGATAGTATACCGCAATAATAGAACTGAACTCCGAAAACTTGTGCCCTTGTGTTTATCTCCTTAGAATATCACACATAAACTCCTACCTAGTCTTGTTTATTCAAACATAAAACACATGTTATGCTTTAACTATTTTATGTTCAAGACAGTTCAGGTGTGGTTTCCTTATTCTGAAAAAGAAGCAAGATCAATTATTATTATTAACTGATGAAGACTTCCTTACCATAACACCCATTGTCACCTGTGACTGTTCTTATAAAGCTGAGAGCATAATCCCCCTCTGTCACAGTTCAGTTCATGAATTATGCCAGATACCCCCCCCCCCCCCAACCCCCCCAAATTATTTTTTAAATATAGTGGATCCCATTTCACGGAAAGGCAATATACCTAGCAATGAAGAAGCTGGCAAACAAGCAAAGAAGATTACATCAGTCTGACAAGCTAGGATTTTGTGAAGATTTCATTAGAACTTATTTCAGGAGATGCTGTAGAACCAAGTGGAAATCCAGTACAGTATCAACGTCACAAGTAAAACCAATACATAATCGCAACGGCACAGAAGCAAATAAGTAGCATTCTGCAGACTCCAGGACAGACATATTCTAAGCCATTACTTTGTTAGTCAATGACAGGAGATGCCGGTGAAGGTAATGGTGGAGCTGGTAAAATAGTGGCAAAGGCTGCCAATTATAACAGACAACTGTGTCGCTCTTCATCGACTATTTGAAGACAAACACTGTAGAAATGTCAACCAATAAGGTGAACAGCCGCTTTCATTTAAAATGTCCATATTGACGGCTACTGCTGCTGTTGTTTAAAGAAGGGGAAATGATTAGAAATATGATCAGGTAACTTTTCAGAGCAAATATTAGCGGCCCCCAAAATACTGATTCTAATCTCCAAACTTTGATGATAAAAAAAAAATTACCTTGATAGTTCGCACTGCTGAGTTAACTCACAAACACAGCTATTATCAAATGAAAATTTGAAGGGAAAAAAGAAAGATGACATCATCAATGTATTAAATAAACATCAACTGGGATGGGAAAGCCTGTTTTAAAAAGGTAATATGA
The DNA here is from genome assembly GCA_905116865.2 of Candidula unifasciata. Classification (NCBI taxonomy): domain Eukaryota; kingdom Metazoa; phylum Mollusca; class Gastropoda; order Stylommatophora; family Geomitridae; genus Candidula; species Candidula unifasciata. The sequence goes on along the minus strand of CAJHNH020000997.1, from coordinate 220,603 downwards.
TCTTAATTATAGTATACATATATTAATATATAGTTGTAAAGCTTTCTTCCTTTTTCACACATGAACACACAAAAAAGGACCATTTTAAGGCACAGAAAAAAAAAACACAACTAGGTCATGTCCCAGATATGAGTATATATGACTAGATTAGATACATACATGTTGCATAATCAGTGTATTGGTGTATACATTTCTGACAGACCACACAAACTCTAACGCCCAACCCTGTATAGGCTGTCATCAAAGTGTAAACACACATCTATTGAAAAAAGCTAATTAATACATTTGTAATAATCTATATTCTTGATTTTTTTTTTAAATCTTTTTTCCTTCAATCTATTCACTACACAGAAAAGGGAAGAACATAAAATACTTGAAACAACTGGCACATTAATTCTCAATAATGGATTGTTCGGAGTTACAGATCATTTCTTGATAGTTAAATTAAACTTAAAAATTTAAATATTAAGTTTCTAATCGTCCTCATTAAAATTACTAAATAATTTTGTTTCTCAACATGTCTCCCTGGTGACAACACTAACTTTGCTGTCACTTATTCTGCTAAACATGTTACAGAACTCAGTATATGATCATAAAGATACTTATGCTCTTCTCATATTTGCAACATAAGTGTATGTTACACTTCAGTTTCACTGAAAATTGTATCAATGGCCATACAGTGCTGATGTATATGCCAAGTGTGGTTGAATATAGAAGCTAATTGCATTTAACTACTCACTTCAAGAATATATATGTATTTAACCATAGTTTTTTGTTTTGTTCATATGCATGTTTACACAAAATCTGCTAATAAAAGCCACCAACTTAGTAAAATAGATAAATGACCTGACTTGAGAAATAAAACTCCAATGACAAACACTGATAAAACACTCAGCATTAAGAGGAAAGTGTTAGTGGCCACAGGCCAAAAAAAAAAGGTGATAATGAAAACTATTTTGTTTCATTAAAGTGGGAGCTATTATTTCCTCACACCCATACAAATATCCAGGAGCCCTATAGGGAGAAAACAGCCTCCCTGCGGTCCGGAAGATGTTACAAATTATTTCACAAACAATACCATGAATAATATTTCACATACAGGTGTATACAAATATATTGGCAAATTACTTGGGGAAACCCTTAAGGGTTCCACCAGAAGAATAATGTAAACTGTGCACCTTGATTTTCAAAGTTGCCTTCTGCTCAATTGTATGATATGGTTATTTTATATGGTTTTCATGTAAATTAGTTTTTGAAAACAATCAAAATATTAACGGCTGCTCAAAGGAAAGAGTCCTTATAGAAGTTCTGCAAATAACAAAACAAATAGTTCTTAAAAACAAAATATCTATGGAGTTGAATTTCTGTAAAAAAACAAGTAACAGATGTACTTTATTCACTATATGTTAACAGGGAAAAAAATGGCCTGAGAACAGTACAGCTGAAATAAACAATAACATGTGTACACACAACAACACAAATATGATCTTTACATGGAATGTTTTTCCCTTGTGTTGATCCGAAATGGGGTAAAAGTTTAGCTAGCAATACTTTTTTTGTTTTCTTCTTCAATGAACAGAAACGAGGGAAAAGGTATATTTTATGTAAAGTTGAATGGGAAAACAAACCTTGCACACTTTTAATATGCATAGATTCCCATAAATAAATAAAGGGGGTAAATAATATCACCTGTTCTTTAAATGCGGTGCATTGACATATTTGAAGAATTGCAATTCTAAATGACAGCTTTAAATAACAAGGTTAAATAATGTCTGGTCAAAAAGAAAAAAGAACAAATTAAATAAACAGTAAATAACCAAGGGACCTCCAATTCCCCCACATTCAACAATGTACTTATCGGCATACACCAAGATTCCCTTTGAGCATTTCCAGCAAACTGAAATAATGTCTCTAAAAAATTATGTAATCTAAACTGTTGAAAAATGTAAAGGCAAATATTTACAAAATATTATGACATTTGTCTATCTCATAATTTTACACATCTAACAGACACATGATGCATTGTCAGTGGAAGAAACTTCCTTTTTTGACATTTCAGTGAGTTTGTTAATTTAAAAATAAAGTTGGCAGCATTTCCTAAACAGGACATCGCAAACCAACAGCAGCATTTGCTAATCGTTTGTGGTTTTACTAAGCAATTTTACGTTCAATAGTTTGTCATCATATATTTCTAAAAAGTCTGTGCTCCTACATTTGTTGACAACATAAAGCGGTCTTCAGTCAAATCTTCTGTAACTGGATGGAACTCAATGGTCTAGAATTATGAAATGACGTTCATAACCCCTAAGCAAGATGTTGACTATTAATTGAGAATAACTGAAAAACTGCAGGACTGCCAGCAAATCTATCCACACAAAAGTTCAATGCTAAGTGTTGAGTGATACTGAAATTTATTTGTCAAATACAGTACATCTCTACATAGATTTCTAATAGGTTTTTTTGTGTTGTTGTCTTGTGCTAATCCAATAATCTAAAAAGGTAAATAAATAAGCTTTTCCCTCCCTGTAAAATGGGCTTGCTAGCGTGTTACAAGGAAGACAATATCAGTTCAGCCTGCCAGCTAACAACTTACAGGCAATATGCCATTAATTTTAGTGCACAAATAACTGCAGCAAAATTTAAACAACTGTTTATATTGTATAAGGACACACATTTTCACAAGCAATTCAAGAAAAGTAAAACCTCAATACACGAGGGAAAACACAGGAAAATGACAGAAATCACTTAACAAACAGTGAATGTGCTTCATACACTGCAGAATGACTTCTGTGAATAGAGTGACTTCAAGCAAGCCACAAAATGTGTGTATGTGTAAGCATTTTTTTTTCATTTTTTTTTTTTTCATATATAAGACGGAATTCTGCTACTGTCTAGTTTTAAACATGTATAAAGAAAAAGTGGTCTACACTTTCCACACTTTCATAGCAAAACAACAAATGTTTCCATCCTAAAAATTATGGTATGTACAGCGTATTCAGAACCAAAACATGGTGATTGTTCTTTGCCAAGGTGACAATATATCCCTCACTGGTGATTTTCAATCCACAGCAACGACTGACCTTTACGTAGGGGCATTGAAATTCACTGATCAGAGATCCTTCCCGCTGGAATACCCCCACGTGGAAGCGGTTGCCATGACTGTCACCTATAAGCACATCTCCATGGCCACTGATGTCGATGCCATTAGGAAAACTTGTGATATTTTCGCATCCGATTCGACGAAGGAAAGTTCCGTCTCGAGAAAACACCACGACACAGTGGCCCTGTATTTAACAAAATAAAAACTTTTAATAAAGCGAGCAAACCTTTATTTATTTATGAGGTGACAAATAAAGCTATATAAAAGTATGTATATATACAAGGTCCGACAATTAAGTAATGAGACTGATTTTATTATGGCCAAGACAAAAATGTCCATCTATGAAGCAAAGCATGGAATCTAAAGAGGCAACATTCATCTATTATCTGGCAACTTTTCATCATTGCTTGATAAGCAGACAAGTAATAAGCCGCCATTTTGTTGTCACAGAGGTGCATTGTTAGGTAATCAGCACAGAGCAAAAGCCTAGCATTAAATTCTTTTTAAAACTCAAAAAAAGCGCCATTGAAACAGTTGAATTGATGCAACAAGTTTATGGGGATAATTGTTTATCTTGTGCACAAATTTTCAGGTGGTATTCACGATTCAAAGGTGGTGTGGAAATGTTTACTAATTCACTTAGACCTGGACGTAAAATTTCTGTTCGTAATGATGAACTCATTTTACTGTGAGGATGATGGCAGATGAATATGGTGTTTATAGAGAGACCATTCATTACATTTTAGTGCAAGATTTAAGCAAGAAAAAAAAGTTGCTTGCTGGTTTGTACCACAGTCGTCTGAGGACCAAAAACATCAGCGGGTTGAGTACCCAAGAGGCATCATCACAAAACAAGAATTTTTGACCCAAAAACAAATGTCTGTTCTCAGCCTTCCACCATATTCCCCAGATATGTCTCCCTGTGATGATTTTCTATTCCCAAAATTAAAGTTATGATTGAAAGGACGCATCTTCAACAATATTGATGACATCCAAAGGGTCGTAACATTGATTTTAAGGGCCATAACAACAGAAGAACTACAGCGGTCATTCCAGTCATTTGTTAGATCGTGCCTCTTGCTGTATCAATGCATATATATATATCCGAATAGTTGCGGTCTGGCCGAATACGAATAGCAGTTACCTTACACCCTCTTCTGTATACACGGCCTTAATGCTGACAACATGGTACGATTGGTTTTGTTGAAAGCTAATGCAGCTTTCCTGCCTTAACTAAGCTGTCAGTGACAATTTCCAAGTTTAGTTACTGGTTATAATACTTAGGATTATTTCATTCCTAGTTATTATGTTACCACAGACTGACTGAAGGATACAAAACATTAAATGTTTTTAAATGTTTACCATTCTGTATGAATACTAACTAGAGATGGAAAGAATTTAAACTCTGCCACATTCAAGTCGATAATATGAAAATCAAACAAACGGAAACATGTAAGTGCTTGGGTGCAAACTTCAACTGCTCCAACATGCTGAGAGAAGAAATAAAATCTAGAAATAAAGTATACTATGCCCTTCAACATCTGCTAAAGTCAAAGTGTCTGTCTCGCAACACCAAGATCAAAATATATAAAACGTTGATAAGAACAGTCGTTTTAAATGGCTCTGAAAGTTGAAGCAGAAATAAAAGAGATGAGGCCTTGTTACAGGTTTTCGAAAACATTCTTACGACAAATCTTTGGACTCATTAAAGATGCTAACAACGGGGAATGGAGAGTGAGAGGCAACAATGTAACACATAATCTGTTAAAATCACCATTGATCGCTGGCATCATGAGACCTAACTATATATATATATATATATATATATATATATATATATATATATATATATATATATATATATATATATATATATATATATATATACATATATATATATATATATATATATATATATATATATATATATATATATATATATATACACACACACACATATATATATACATATAAATGTACGTACATGTGTGTGTGTGTGTGTGTGTGTGTGTGTGTGTGTGTGTGGTGTGTGTGTGTGTGTATGTATGTATATATATATATATATAATATATATATATATATATATATATATATATATATATGATGCATTTAATTCTGGTAGTCTTAGTTTCAGCTTCATAGCAAACGGGTCAACCCATCTTTGCTCAGCTCCTGCGCCAACGAAAAACACAGAATGTTTATCACAATCCCTTGTGGAAAGATTGACAAACTGCTGTCTCAGCATATCTAGCACACACACGCATTAAAGCATAGGTAGCCATCCAAAGTGCGAACACAAACAGTCCGACATTGGAAATGCAGTTCATCATTGATGGTAGCAGAAGTCACCAACAGATCAGCAATTGTCCACGCGATCAATTTTAATCACATTCGGGCACCACCAACATTGCTACGACAGGCATCGCGCCATGTTCTGTACAATTCACACCACCACATTGGGCAGTCAAAATAACATTCCAAATGAAATCCGCAGCACACAGTGCCACACCATGCATTCAACTCAGAAGCTGGGCAACGAAACTAAATCCAGTCTACAAATGGAGCAAAAATGCATTGGCCACCGTCCGGCAGAAGCAAACAATTTGCCTCGGCTCCAAACAGTGCCCCTGCCTAGCATCCGTTTTGACCAGAAGATCATATATATATATATATATGTGTGACATTTTTGGGCAGTGATAACATCCCTGTACTGCAAAGTGTACAGACATAGTGGGTGTAGTGGGTGTAAAGTGGGCACAACCTCTCCTTAAGTAAGTAACAATATCATTACATCACTTTGCTCAGCATGGCTGTGTGAGCAAAACCCATTCTCAATGTCGAGGGGAAGGAAAGCAGTCTATTCTTTGCTTTTTTTTTTTTTTTTTTTGCATCAGAGATTTCCTTAAAAGGGAAACTAAAAGAAACCTGGTTTCCTGCCAGCTCTTCCGCCTCATTGTCTTTCTTATCCAAGGTGTCGCTCATATCATGCACCCATATTCATGCTAGTGGGTTTTTCTGGTACTATGCATTAATTTTTTTCTAATCTGCTGTAGTACTTGATACAGCCAAAATATTTCAGTTTCCAAGATACAATGCTTTTTATTAGGCCATCTTCCAATGTGGTAAGAACAAATGAGTCCCATTTTAGGGGGTGCAGAAACAAAAAAGAATATAACCTATGAATTATAGGGTTCAGATAACTAAAGCAAAAATTACCTGTGCTCTGACCCCAGAAGTATGGGGAATATGTGACTAAATAATACAACTTCAACACAAGACCACTGCTGACAAGTATGGGGGGAGCAGGGGGGGGGGGGGGGGGGGGGGGGGGGAGGGGGGGGGGGTGGGGGGATTTAAAAGGGAGGATAAAAAAGAGAGGGGAAAAAATGGTGAGAAAGGGAGAGAATGATAAAAAAGAGGCTGGAAGAGAGGCAAGGTGGAGTTTTTGTGTCCCATGACAGAAATCAGGGAAGAGTGGATGGAGAGAGAGAAGGTAACAGCCATGTAAAAGAATTGTTTACAAGCTTCAGGGGGAAAGCGGAGGCAATAAATCTGCAATGTTGGAGATGGAGCTCACCTTAAAGTCACAGACGAAATATTCATTGTTGTTGACAGCAATATCTGATGGCTCTCGCATGAAGTCACTGCAGTCAAACCACTTAATCAGGTCACCAGCTTCAGAAATGACAAACACAGTTGGCGAAACACTGTCCACTGCTACTATGTTGCCTGTCAAAGAAAATACACTTTATTTGTTGAGCAAAAGTAGGCAAAATCTCATCATGTTCTAACAATGTCAACTAAATGATTACTATGAGCATGAACTAACTTTGAATTTTGGATTACATTCTGATTACGATACTATGACAAATATTTTTGTTCTGCAATCGTCCTTTAAAAGACAGCTTACCGTGTTGTGGTTTACAACTAGGCTGCGATAAATGTGCTTTTCAGACCAATACATCTTATTTTTTATAATATATGATGTTCTCCAATGTCTCTCTTCTCATTATGTGGCCAAAGAACAGTGTTTGTCTCTTTCTTATTGTTGCATATAGAGATCTACTTTCATTAGAAAAAAAGCCTTACCTTCAGGGGTTATGGCCAATCCAGCAACTATATCAATATAGCGGATGGCAATTTTCTTCAAAAAGTGTCCATTCCTGTTGAAGATCTGCATTCGTGATCTTTCATTGCCACGGTCACACACGACAAACTTGCCCACTTTCAGCATCACTGCAACTTTACGAGGGTACCAAAGTTGTCCTTCTTCTCTTCCTATTAAAAGATTCAAATAGGAAATAAGCTTCAGTCAAAGATAATAGGAGGTAGCAGGACATGTACTCTCTGACTAAATGGCTAAGTCGCTTGCATTATGCTCTGGAGGCCATGGGTTCACTTCATGGAGTGCCCTACCCAGAATACAAATGCAATTATAGTGAAACCTCGTTAACAAAAAATTATGTAAGAAGAAACCTAAGTTAAAATGAACAATATATGGTCGCAGTAAGGATATATCACTATTATCATTTCCCAGCTAGCATAAATTTTGTTCAACTCAATTTTTGGTCAATTGGCATTTGTGTTATTGAGGGTTTACTGTATTACAGAGATCCCTGGAGATTGTTACTAAAGCTACGGAATATGTGCTTTGTCCGTGCAAATAGAGACTATCTTTTAGGATAAAAAAGGGTGCAAACAGGTTAACCCTCTTGCTACAAACCTTTTAAAAACAGACTTGGTACTTGTCTGAATCAAGTAAATAAATTTAAATATCTAGGAACTATATTCTAGGAAGATGGAATAATAGATCTAAAATTAGAAACAAAATGCCAACGAGCCAGTGCACACATATACCAAATGATGCCGCTATAAACTTTTTACAAACTATGTACCACTTAGGTGGCTTTTAGAATCCACCCCCTTCATACTTTGAGCCAATATAGTGGCGCATCACAGAGACACTCTAGTACTGTTTTGTTTGCTAGGAAAAAGAATGTGTCCTTTCTTTTGTGAAGTTCGGCGTGGCTTTTGTGCCACTGTCTGATCTGTTTTAAACCTTTTTAGATGTGATACAATTTTTTGTGTGATTTTTCTAAAGCAAATGATAAGGGGAAAAGTCTAGAATTGCACATTCCACTCTGTTGATGAATCTCACCCAGATAGTGATAACATTCTGGATATTATGATGGATAATGCATGTGTATACTGCCGATAATTTAGGTTAGGAGAAAGATTGAACAAAATATTTTAATCGGATCATCTGTTTCGATCAGCTGTTTTCCCAATTTTCAACTGTTGTTAAATCTGACATTTCATAGACAAATTATCATAACACCCAAAGAATGTAAATTAAATTGTTTCAGATAAAAACTTGCTGCTACATAAATGAATAGAGAAGGCATTATAAGTCTTAGAAATGGATAGCAGTGTTTTTGAACAAGTAAACAGTAAAGCAGGCACAACATTTTATGTGCAAATAATCTTTGTGTCTAACATCCTTGAACTTTGTATGATTTTAATATTTTTCAATTATGCTGAAACTTAAACAGTTTAGATTTATACTGCTCTTATTTCTCTAGAATTTGATATACTATATGCCTCTACTACATACATCCAGTTTTAACATATGGATGTGAATCCTGGACAATCGGTAGGCAGGCCAAACAATTTTTAGAGGCCTCAGAGATGTGGTTTTACAGAAGAATGCTTAGAATACCTTGGACAGCCAAAAAGAGCAACCAAGAGGTTTTGAAAGAGGCTTATCACAGACATCAGAAGGAGACAGTCATCATTTTTCAGCCATGTTATGAGAAGAGGGAAAATAGAACATGTTGTGACCACTGGAAAGATCTGTGGAAGGAGGGATAGAGGAAGACAACGAGAGAAGTCGCTTGACAGTCTTGTTGCATGGCATGGAGGTGTGTCGGCACACAAACTGATACATGCTGCAGGAGATCGCAGATTATGGAGAGGCATGATCGCCCACGCCAGTCGGCAAGGCACCTGATGATGATGATGATATGCCTCTATACAGCCAATACTTTTTCTTCAGGATGATTTTAAGCTTTGTCATGTTGCAGAAAATAAATTCCTCTCAAAATTAATGCTGTCCAAGCCCCAGCAAAAAATGTGGTTCTGAAAGAGTTAAGACACCCAAACATAAATATGAGCACAAAGAAACAGATTATAAACAGTATATTCATACCAACACTGTGCTACCAGTGCCAGGCTTGGATATTATTAAAAGCTAACCTATGTAAAAGTAAATCTGCGAACTGAGATGCCTGAGAAAAGCCACAAACTTAACCATCTGAGACAAGGTTAAAAATGATATTATCAGACAGACTGTCAGAACAACACCATGCAGCAAATTCAGTGAGAAACAAAGATAAAATGGTTTAGTCTTTCAGTAAGAATGCAGCCAGAAAAACTAACACAGGTGCTACACATGACAAGATACAAAGTGAAATCAAGAGGCTGCCCTAGGAGAAGATGGCTTGATGACATTAAAGAGCTTCTACATCAATCACAGAATGATAATAGCCAATCCTGCCCATCAATAAATGGATCGCAAACCGTTCCTCCCTACAGTGCTTAATGGCAGAAGAAGAAATTGACGATGAACTCAACATTATTTACTTATATATTCACACTTAAAGAAACAGTTAAAGTCAAACTTTAGATACAAATAAATTGTGAAAATTTACTACCACAGAAGATTTTTCTAAACCATAAGAACAAGGAAAGAATAGAACAAATGTAATTTGCATGTCAAGTAAAGTTCAGATAAGCTAGCTTTCAATAATCATTGACAATTTTCCTTTTTCAACTGTATGCAGGGTTCATAGCCAAATTTACCAATCAATTTCAAGGCTTTTCAAGGTCTCCTTAGTTTTTTTCAAGGTTGTCTCGGTGTAATACTGAAACAAGATTTTTGCCTTGTTCAAGGGTGTACTGAGCACACAAGGTACTTCATTTGTGCCACACGTGTTGGTATACCAGCACAGATATCATCATCATGTAGCATTTCCTTTGTCCTGACAAAAAAACCTCGGCCTCTCACCAGCTCTCCCGCCTCATGTACTTTTTTATACTCAAGGAGTCACTTATATCCTGTGCCCATCTTCGTGTTGGTCGGCCCCTGAGCTTGATATAGTGTTTGAATTTTTTTTTAGGGCTTGGTGGTAGAGGGCAGCAAACTGAAGTCCTGTCTGTTCTGGACCTGGTACCTGAGAGGGTTAGGGGAGAGAGAGAGAGTCATGAAGAGAGAGGAAGACACATGCTGAGGTAGGCTGGGAGAGACAGTGTAAAGATGGACAGATGAAGGTAGAGAAAAGAAGGAAAAGAAGTCTGGGGAAGGAGGAAAAAATGAGGGAGGGAGGGAGACATGATGAGGAAAAGTGGGGAAGGGACAGCGAAAGACAGAGAGGGAGACAAATACAGAAAGAGGGAATGCAGATACAGAGATGGGCAGATGAAAAGAGAAGGAAAAAGGGAACGAAACAGAGATATGGAAGGAGGAAAATATGACAAAGAGTTGAAAGAAGGGAGGCAGAGGGAGAGAGAACGGACAGGGAGAGAAGCAGATGCAAGCAGAGAGAGATGTAGACATAAAGGAGAGAGAGACAAAGGGACAGCACAGAGAGGCAAGCAGACAGAGGGAGAGAACCAAAGAAAGAGAAAAAAGGCAGAGCAGGAGAATGGGAGGGAGGTATACAAAGAGGAAGTGATGAAGGGAGGCAAACAGACATAAAGCAAGAGAGAGAGAGAGGTGGGTAAGGAAGGCAGTGACAAACACAGATTAAGAGAGAGGGGCAGGGAAGGGAGACAAGATACATCAAAGAAAAAAAACAGCCACCTACTCCCCCCCCCACACACACACACAATTTCAAGTGTAGTGGACACAACCCACTAGGAAAAGATAGTTATGGGCAAAAAAATACGTAGATGAAACTCAGTTAAAAAAATGGGGATGGGGGGGTGGGGGGGGGGGTGGGGGGGGGGGGGGGGGGGATGGGGTTGGGGGGGGGGGGGGGGGGGGGGGGGGAGAGAGCGAGAATAGAGAGGGGAGCGGTAAGGAATCTAGAGAAATGAA